>JBBPTW010000102.1:0-34022 GCA_038094575.1 Phylloporus cf. nigrescens | reverse complement strand
TGTTCCCCATCAACCCTATGCATTCACCGGGTTTTTCTTCGGCAGTTGAACGAACATGTCGCCGTCCAAACCAGATGTGTGTTGGCAGTGGCGAGCGCTTGTGATTGCTGAAGGTTCCGGAAAAGCACTCGAAATTAACACTTCACACCATATATGTCCTGTTCATAGAGTACAGTGGGCAAGTACTGAGCGGTTGTGACGCTGGGGAACCTCAGTGATGGCAAGTGGACAATGGCCACAAAGTTGGGGTGTCAATTCCAACGGAAAACCAAATTTATGTTACTGCACTGTCCCTGGATTGCAAGTGGCTAGTTTGTGGGCTGGACAGTGGATACATGAGCATCTGGAACACACAGATCTGGCAAAAGATACTTGGTTTCAAGGCTCACACTGCTATGTCGTTTGTACACTCCATGGACATTCACATGCCAGTGATTTGACCAGGTTTGCAATGAGCTCGGTAGACACCGCAATCATTTGGGATTTACTGACCAGCCAAAAACTTGTGGGTCCTCTCAAACACGATGGTTCTATGGCAGTGGTGTGGTTCTCCCAGACAGCACAACCACCATGGGAAATTGTACGAACGGATCAATCCGCATTCACGACAGCAGCAATGGCCAGCAATTACTACTACTGGAAATCCTGTTCAGTATCCAATTTGGCAACTACATATTATCACCACTTGTTAGGCCTTTTTTTTTTTTTTTAGTCAAATGGTTGGACGTTTAAGGGGGTGGAAATGAGAAGTCATATGGGCGTAAAAGTTCAGCGATTCAATCTCGTTGTCCCGTTCGGACACCCAGATTCGGTCGAGCATTTGGAGAATGGCGTGGCAAGTCATCTACGGGTATGCCTTGCCACGACAATGGACCGAAACTGGAGATTTCATGGCATATCCATCTGAACCACTTCTGTCTTGTGTTGCTGCGAATGATCTTCATGCACAGCCCAAGAACCTGAAGATTGCTCTGAAGACACTGTTGAACACGGTGAACTCTGGGATGATCAACATGGGCCAACGTGGCGAGCTCACGAGCAGACTACTGTGGCTTCTCACTAAGGATTTGTTTGTCCGAACACAGGCGAGAGACCCGATTTCCAAAATCCCATCGGAATGGGATGACCACCTCATGGACTATCAAATGATTTCTGTGGTGGGCTGGTTGGAGTACATCTTTGGCCCGCGAATATGGGACGAGAAGGATTCTCAGGCGTATCTCGCACGCAAAGTATTCAAAGATGCATATCTTAATTTCTCACACTGGGTTCATATGGAGGCAGTCATTGGAGGATCAAAGAATGGGAATGCAATAGAGTCAGTCTTCGGCCATCTTCAGAATGCGAGTTTGGGATTGACTTACAGTTTGCAGCTTGTATGAGTGGACACTACGCCACTGGCAGAGGACAAGTGGGATACAATGTTGTCATCAGCAACCTCTCATCAACAAGATGATACTGATCTACTTCAGAGGGGGATCTGAAAACTCACCAGCAAGATCGTGAATGTCGCACATTTTCATTTCAGACAAGGCACATAAGTTGAAGTCGTCGAAGGGAGGTCTGAACAAGATCACCCGATGACATGGAAGTCTGAGCGGCGAAGGAGGCACAAGGTTTGACTGAAATTCAGAGTTGCTTCCTTACATTGCCATCTTGGCTAACCTTGGTCGACCGTCATCGTTTTCTATCACGTTCCCGGAGCGAGAGGTGGATGACCGCTGTCTACGAATCCATGCGGCCAGCGTGGATATCGATACGTATCCGTTCCTGACCAAGTACCCTGCTCTCATGAAAACACTTGAGGACCTCGTACATCTTTAGCAGATTCCTGAAGCAGAAACGCCTTACAGGGAGTATCTGAACGCTCAAGTGAAGTTTGGGAGTACAGCATCTAGTGAGCATATGGAATGGGAACACGGAAGAACAGTTCCTGCTCTGAAATCCTGTAATGTGTGATATCTGTAGGAGGAAAATCATGTACTAGGGCAGAAAAGAGTATGGCATCATTCGAACGTGAATTCAAGCCTGATCAGACTAATATGAGGAGCTTTTCTTGCTGTCTCCATATGTGGGTACTAGGGTAGTGAAAATAGTGTTCAAATGAATCAGACAGTATGGAGGGTATAACGAAATGCTTGATTAGATTTGTGGTCACCACACTATACATCCAGCATGGAATCCAAAGAGAATAACAAGGATTAAACAGGTGACCCCATGACAAATATACCAAGTAAACGCCAGAGGGAGCACAACTCTTCGTACTAGTCTGCTCAGGCTTGGATTCAAGTCTATGCAATACTGGAAGGGTCTTGACAACCTTTGATATAGATCTAGCAGATAGTTGAGCTTACTCCCGAGTGTATCAGGGAGACACCAGCCAGTGGGGTTTTCTATTCATGGTATAGGCTTTGGTGGGGGCAGTTCAGGATTTATCTGCCATGGACGACACAAAGGAAGTGGCACGCAAGTTACTCAGTCGAAAGAAGAACCGCCCCAACTTTGGTAATGTGGGGGAGGTCGAAAATCTGTTGGGACAGGCAAAAGGGCGATACCAGAAACAAATGGCGTCTGTTCCTGCTTCACAGAGGGCGGACGTTGTATTTGAGCCTCAAGATATCAATCCTGATTTCAACAGGGCTAGGAATGCATTTGGGAACCTTGCCAAGATGTTTGCGGATGTTGTGGGTTCCGAGGAGGTCACCAAAAAACTTGACAGGTACCAAAAGATGGCCAAGGCAATGAAAGAAAAGGGCCTCAATATGAGTGCTGAAATTCTGAGCAACTTTGTCTTCAAGGGACCACCAGGTAGGTGGTGATTAATTGAAATCAGTAAATTGCTGGTGCAGAACAGGGACCAGAAAGACGACGACGGCTCGGAAACTGGGTCAAGTATATTACGACATGGGTTTCTTGACATCCAGAGGTGTACGAGTGTTTCGCAACTGACTTGGTTGGACAGTATGTCGGGCAAATAGGACCAAAAACGAAGGCAGTGTTTGAGAAAGCTCTTGGCAAAAGCCTACTGGCTGAGTGAAGGACACTTTGTGAAAGAAGCAATGGACCAGATTGTAGGATTGATGACTCACAAATGGTTCAGGCTCAAGCTTGTTGTCATCTTGGCTGGCTATGACCACCAGATGAACGAGCTTTTGGTGGTCAACCCTGGCCTCTCCAGTCGTTTCCCTGACGAGATAATCTAACGTGTTGTCAGAGCAATGTCTAGAGTTGCTTGACAAGGACCCGCGGAAGAATAACACCATCGTTCCGGAACTTGGGGACAAGTCATCGGCAGGCTATATGGGAATGCAAGACATCATTGCACAGATGTCTACACTTCCTTCCTGGGGCAATGGGCGTGACGTCAAGACACTCGGGAAGAGGTTGACTCAAAAAGCATGCGCCGACCTAGCTGGTGGTGGGAACTCGGAGTTGCTCTCGGCGGCAGAAGTTCTAAGTGTAATGAAGTCCATATTGGGGAATCAGTTGGCCCGGCAGAACATCAGTCGGCCGGCACCATCGTCCTCCAGGTAGATGCCAGTAGCAGGCATGGACAGCTCGGCACTGCCACCTCCCTCGATGTCCACGTCCATGAGTCAGGCATCCAAGTGCCCACCACCTTCGCCCAAACAATGCTCCAAACATCCCCCACCTGTGAAAGCACCCGCAAAAGAGCAACCTCGAACCTACCCCATTGCATGACGGGACACAGGCGTACCTGACGCTGTCCGGAACCAGCTACAGGCGGACATTGCAGCAGAAGAAGAGGCAGAGAGAAAGGTGGTGGAAGAAGAACGACAGCTGGAACAAGAAGTCAAAAATGCCGAGAAACAGAAACAGTCTGTGCAAGCATAGGCTGCGACGCTCGAGCATGCTATGGCCACAGCCAAGGACAATGTGGAAAAGCAGTGCGAGATCGAATGCCAGCTCGAAGAAGCTTGCCAACTGCTCATGCGGCATCAGATCAGCCTGAGATTGCCAAAACTTTAATATTCAGCATTTAATAATGGAGGACGGTTCTCTGTGTTTCATATAAATGCTATCTTCATCACCCTTGTCGTCTATGTTGGAGTGATGTGCTAATACTTTATGAAGACCAGCAGAAAACCTTGTATGCCATTATGATGTAACTACGATGTCACCGCCATATGGCAGCATCCTCGGCAAAAGGATACATGCTTGGTGTGCCTGCAGCTGGCAAGAGAGGTATACTCGTTGTCCAGGATGCACATGGCGTCATGCCTGGAGCATGGTGAGCGATGGGATTTGGATGGAGCAAGGTGGATACTATGGCTCTGGCAGCCAGCCTGCAATCACAGCCACCACCCTAGCACGGTAATCAATTCCAATGGATCGTAAGACTAAGTAAAATGAAACAACTAATTACCATATGTTTTACATCAAATGAGCAATGAACATACTTCCTGGTCACAGATGTCAGAATATATCATACGAACCAGGGGCGGAGTCTGCTCGGGTTGGCCGTCATGTTCTGGATACGCAACATGTTCGCTGTAACTCGACCCATCCGATAAGTAGTGATATTTTGTCCAGCCTGACTGAACCTCAAACTGCTCGGGTTTGGGAGGCAGTGTACCTTGTGCGAGTTGTTTGGAGAGGGATAGCCATGGTTGGGCAGAGCGCTCGCCAGTACGGTAAAAGTGTTTGTCGATGTCGGTGCCTTGGAGTTTTGAAAGCACAAAGCCAATATCTGGAAGTACAGAACCCTGTTTGGGGTCAAGGTCATGCATATGGAGGTGGTCGCATGCAATCTGGACAAAGGCAGGATCTGGCGACGAGAAGGTAGTGTGGCTGAAGATTTGAGCATGCAGCTTGCAGGAGAGCATCTGCACACCTAGCTTATTGCGTTTGACTACAAATCCAGGGTTACATCAGTTCTCTCAGCACTATTGAATATGTCGGGCATACCATGTGGAACCTGGATGTTGTTTGTGTCTTTATGCGTCTCTCCTTGCCTTGGACCCAGATATGCCTTGGATTTTTCATCCTTACACACTTTCCTTGATTTTTGTTTGAGCTTGAGCTGCAAAGATGGGATGCGTAGTTTACGAGTGAGTGGGAGACCTTCACAGTGGGTTCAGAATAAGGAAATGGGTATAGTGCACTACAAACACAGCACAACAACTTCCTCAAAGTCGCTGGCACCATCAAGGCAAAGCAACCATGGCACTTCAGCAACCCTCCATGGACAATCTGGCCTGGGGTCTGCACATGATTTCAGCAGAACTGGTTCTTTTTGAGAATCTTCCTCCCATTGCTGATGGTCAAGGGATATGTGATGAGATCCAAGGGCTAGAGAGGCGAATGAATGAATGCTTTGACCAAGTCCTAGATCGGCTTCAACGCCAGCAAGACCAGCTTCAGCAGCTGCAGACCTCTTTGGGTAGTGTACATCGAGAGTATGTGTGTCGTTCCCTCATAAATTTGTTGACATATCTGTCGCAGGCTTGAACTTCAGCCAATGAGATTTTACAACATATCTGCTTCAATCACGGGTCCACTCAAGGGCCCTAATGGTCTGATCCCAGACAATCTCCCAAACAAACGTAATACGTTGCTTGCGGCCACTGGTAAGCTCATCCAGTGATACCATGGTGAGACATACTGCTGAATATGCACAGCACAACAGTGCGTTGCCTTGTTCCAACATTTGCAGCTTGTTCCCCTCCCCAACAATTCCACTGTCCAACAGCAGAGGGAACAAATCACAAAGTTTCTTGGTGTTGTAATGTAGCATATCAAAGATGTATTGTTATGTGAGATGACAGCGCTGCTTGTCCAACATACCAACCAGGCCCTAATGTGGTCAATGACACATCCCGTAAGTTTGGACAGGTCATTGTTCTTGCAAGTATGTCAACCTTGTTTTCTGTCCTGAGTGCTAACCAATCTGGCTGATCACTGTGTCCAGTTCAACACATAAAGGAAAAGTTGATATGAGTCTCAGGTCAGTGTACCATCTCGTGGTATCAGTGCGAAAACCCCACAAGAAGCAGTCGGAGACTATCTCCTGATTGACTCTGCAGGCAAAAGTTGCAGTGCTTACTTATCCTAGGAATGCATGTCGTGATTTATTTTATTTGATGATTGGTAATTTTTTTGATTGGTTTTCCTCAGTTGCACAGGTACATAACCTAGTGTAAATCCTGAGTCACTGACTCGAGTTATTTTCAGTCACCCTCACAAATATCATGGTTTGCTCTTGGATACGTAAGCTCAAGATGATGCATCCATGGTTTTCCCCTTATTTTCGATAGATCACTAGTTTTAGAGACATCCCTTATGAATTACCCAATGACGTCTGGATGTGCACCGACCAGCACGGATTCTCTCATATTATTCAGGCTGAGGTGGTAGGATCTTTGCAGCCTGAACAGGTGGTCTACAACGAGACCATCAACCTCATCGAGTATGGTAAAGATAATATCACAGTGCATATGACGAGCAGCCTGGAAATTACTGCTGACCATATTCTATGTACGTCCAGTGTTGGCATGCTACAACATGATGATGTTCGCTTCCAACCTCCTTTACCTGATTGGAAAGTTGAGGTTATCAATACTGCCACAATGGTCAATTACCTAGTACAATTTTGATCAGATGCTCACCACCCTCCAGGCTACTTTCATCAAGATCTTCCTGCAGTTCAATGAAATGTTTTGGTTCCCCACACAGGTAAGTCTTTGTTCCATTATGACAATATTTGTCTCATGCAGGGTTCTTCCCTTCTGGCATAATGTTTGTTGTAGTCAGTGTAAGTGAGCACCATGTGATCAGCAAATATACCTCTTATACTATTTCAGGGTGACTGATCTCTATACGTTGAGCAACTCACTCTTGATGAAGTCAAGTTAGAGCTTGGGGCCTGAACGATATATCTGAATATCACCATTCCTGAACCTGTAGACATTTATTTCCCAAGATGGACTTCCAACAAACTATTCTGAGGCTCGCTTGCCATCTGGGGACCGTCCTACGACCCTTCTTATCCAGAGGCCTTGAAAGCGACGGTCACTAAGTGTCTCTGGTTTGCTGGCGAGGGTACTAGCGCTAAGCACTTTGGTATGTCATACGCCGGGAGTCTGCCTTGTGCAATTGATTTAGGTCATTTTGACTTGGGCTAGGGTGGGAGAACTCTGCTGTACAACCAGAGATGAATGTTCCTGGAAGGGAATCTCAGCTGTGTTATGCTCTCGTCCCGTGGCAAGGTTAACGAAAGCTTGGAGGCGTGTTGACAGGCAGAGCGTCATTGCTGTCGAATCATGGACCTATCCTGAGAATGACGGACAAATTGCCGTTGCAAGATAGCCGATGACAACAGCGTGAGGAGGAGATGTGAACCAACAAATGCGCTACGAATTGGATCGTGCATGTAATGAGGTGGATGAACATTGGGCGGCTGAGTCGCTTCTAAAGGTCAAGAATATATATTCGAGGGTTTCAGGACATGCTTTGTGCTCTGTTCCAGGACATCCGTCGAACCTGATTTGCTTTCACCAGACATTGCCAAGTTGATTTCGGACTGGGAGGATTTATCTGAAGGGAAAGGCATCCAGAGTGCGCTTTCTGTGAAATTCCAATGGCATGTTTCGTCAAGTGAGAGCTTGGGGGCAGATGTTGACGCCAGTGCTAGGGTCAGCCAACTCATGTCCCTCTCCCTGGCTGCCGAACCCCAGAAGAAGGGGTTGTTTGAGCCATTTTTCTGGAGTCAGTGTGCAGCATCTCCTCACGCATACTGTCATCCTCTGGTTCCCCTCCTCTTCTTTGAGCCTCTGCCCACTGTCTCGCTCATAGATCGGGGTCAGATGTGGTGAGGTCGTCTCGAGAGTGGACCAACGAAACTCAGCATTGAAGAGCTCCAGCAACTTCACAACATTGACATATCTCTATGTCTGTTTGGAAAAAATGACCCTGCGGCGAGTAAAGACAAATTACTCAAAATTGGGGATATCGATCTCGGAGGGACTGCTATTCCTGTGTATGACGGAGAGCTTCAAGTTCTTGTAGCCTGACTGGACTGGGACCCGAGCTCTGCCTCAAGACCCACATCACATGCTCCGTCTCGTCCACCTAGCTCGGCAATTGAAACGACAGGCTGCGAGAGAATGATAGTTCGAACGCTGTCTATCTGTGTGAAATCGAGTTCTTTGCAGGGACTCGAGCGGAAGAGCAGCATACAGCGGAGGAACTCTTTGCCTGCTATATCTCTGCATACCAACTAACCGATCGTGATGGAGGCCTCTGGTGAACGGCCGATTTGAGTACTTGTGAAAGCAGGTACTTTGGATAGGCTGGTGAACGTGCTCATCCATGGTCTCAAGGCGTTTCAGTCGCTGTTGCGGATGATAACGGGGAGACATCGTTTCAGGAGGGATTTGGCTGTGGACCACTCCAAGTTTGCATGTGTGTGGTGGGATGTGTTCCGCAGCTTTGTGACGCCAATTGTATTTTTCGAGGTGAGTCCGAGATTTGCAACTTTTTTTTGTTAAGTAGCTTACAAAATGTAGCTCTTGTGTAAACGCTTCTTTGGAAGTCGCCCCTCCAACAATGCTACTTTGAATGCACCAATTCATGTCGTACAATACCATTCCAAGATATTGGGGGTTGTCAAGGAGTGGATTACCACCAGTGGAGGTGCACAGGATTGTCTAGATGATGTCCAGCTCTATGAGACGATTAGAACGTTCCTGGAGGCACCGTTGGATCACTCGGTGCCTGACTGTACTCCAGCTGATGATGATGATGAACTCGCACAAGCCTGGAATGACTTGGAGGTGACAAGGAAGGACACATTGTCGACATTCATATCCCACACGTTGCGTCCACCAGGGCTTGCCACTGCCATTCTTTGATCCTCATGGACAGTTTGTCAAAACCAAAGTTTCGGGAATCAAGCACCAGATTTTGATCATGTTACTGCCGAAGATTTGGTGGAGAACTTGAACACGATGGGCTATGCCGCGATTAGTAATGTCTCGGAAGAAGTGCATATCATGTGTCATCATGACTGGCATCATACTGACGTTTGTTTCCAAGGATTTGTTTATCACTGTTGATTTACTTGAAGTGCAAAGCACTGACCGGACGAGCTGGTTCTCTGGGTGCGAAACTAGCTCTTCAGATGACGTCGACGTTCAAACGATATACTTGCATCTCTTGGAGGTTGAGCCATCGTCGGCAATATCCGATTCTCAGGACTCAGTTTACCAACTCCTTCAGCCAAGCGTCTGGAGCTATATACGAGCCTACAACATCCACTGTAAATGGGTCATCTCAAAACTTGTCACGGCAAAACTTGGCATTCAAAATAGGCAGAATCGGATGGACTTGTGTTTGTGAGCCATCAAAATCACTCAGATGTGCAGCCTTGAAGGGGGTGCTGACCTCACCCACAAACATCCCGTCGTATAGTCGTTTGTCGAAGCTGTCCTCATGGCTGCCATTATCAGTCCGGAGAGTCGGATGCACCAGCAGCCATAGCAAAACGTGGCCAACATCCGCGGCGTTCAATGTGAGAGCCTCAGCGCACTGTTATCACGACCTTCGCAGCATCAAGGAAGAGGCACAACGGGAAGCTCTTCAAGCCCAAGCTGTTGGTTCTGCTTCTGCGAAAAAGGTCATCTGACCTTTCCAACGTCTCGTGTCACTCCAGCATGACAAGAACAAACGAGACAAGTATTTATACGACCAGCTGAGCCAAGACAAGAAGCAAGAGCAGCTTCAGATGGAACGGCGGGACAAGTACCTGACCAAGGTGATGTGACTTCGAAAACCAATGACACAAGCTCAGAAGCAACATCGTATGAAGAAGAGTTACTCGTCTGCCTTTTTTCAATTGATGCAACCCATTTCGAGCGCATTTACGAACAACACGTTGATGAAAAAGTCGCCATCCGAGCTTGATTTCACGCTGTCTGGGAAGCCATCGCTGGTGCTCTCCATTGTGGGTGCCAAAGTGGTGCATTTCATCAGTAATGAAAGGTCGTACATGTTCCAGCTGGATACGGAAGAGGGAGAGCAATACTTGTTGCAGGCATTTTCGAGACAGGAGATGACGAAATGGATCGAAACAATCACAAACGTGTCCAAGGTTGCTGCAAAGTGGCACCTGATGTATCTCGGCAGCTCTCCGAAACCTTAGCCGTCTGATCATATCATCGATCCTGTTGGTGGGCTGTCCACTTCTCGGGATCCTTCTGCTGGTGAGAGTTGCTTTTGATGCTCGTGGTGAATATGGAGGTACTGATGGGACGCTACTTAGTCTGTGGTGTGGAACTCGAGTTCTTGCTCAAGCGTGAAGCAGGCAGAACTGAAGTTCTGCCCGGGGCGCTCCCTTCTGTGATGGTGAGCTGTCTGTCAGAAGTCGAGGCCCGTGGGTTGAGTGAAGTCAGAATCTGTGCATTCACCTTTCTGTCGCAAGCAAGTTTTTCTAATGTTGACTCGTCCTGGATTGCATCGTGGGAGCTACTTTGGAAATCAATGCTCTCCATGAAGGGTTCGACAGGGGCTAAATGCCCATCACCGAGAGCTCGGATATTATGCGGTTTGTGATTTGATCAAGTTATGGTGCAGGCTCTTGCTGGAACCGCTGTTCCCTTCGTCGGCGTATTTTTCTATCATTGAAGCCATCAGTGGGTTCGGTTTGTTGTCCATGTACCAGTCTGATTTTCTGCATCTTAGAGGTGGAAAATCTACATGTGCAGTTGTCAAGCATCCAACGTGTCATTCATGCACTATCATGTGCCAACTTTGATTTGCTGAAGAGGGTCACTGAACATCTGGACAAGTGAGTCACTCTTTTCTGAGATATATGTGGTGATCTCATACCTACGTCCAGAGTGACTGACTTTGAGGAACAGAATCACATGATGGCAGAAGCACTCGCAATCGTGTTTAGTCAGAACTTGCTTCAAGCACCTCAAAATGATTTTGCAATGATCCTCGCTAACATGGGACATATGCACAAGCTCGTCAAGGCTCTCATCACCCACGCACATACTAGGAGGAATGTGAGGGCAACACTAACTTGAAACGTAGTTCCATGTCATATTCGACAAAGACTATGAGGCAGAAAATGATATGGAAGAGGTCCTCTCTGATATGAGTCATTTGGGACGAAGGAATGTCTTCCACTTCCTCCTCTTCTAGGATAGGCACTTCTGGTGATTCCATATCTTATCAGTTGTCAGAAGGCATCTCTTTCTGCACTGGTGGACACTCGTGTTGTGTCACTGGTCTAGCACTCTTCCCTTGTTCTTTCTTTCTCTCTGCGGTACATTTATCATGGACATGTACAATTCCAATCACATGGCACCCCTCTTAACTTTTTTTGGTTAGTAGATCTTACTTCCACTCTTTCTTTTCCATCCTTTTTTAAGATGATGGGCCCATCATCCATTATGCGGAACTGGCACAAATTTTATTATTGTACTACAGTCTAGCTAAGTTTACCTAGGCGAAATATACCACTCTAGTCATCCTTATCCCAGTTGCCCGCTTGTTGTGGTACCTTTGGTCCGCCAGCCAGCTTGCTCATCATGATGCTGTCCACACTCAGCACTGCGACCGCTGCCTCCGTCCCAAGTTTTATAGCCCATGACTTGGCAGCTAGCGAATCAAGGATCTTGTAGTTGGTGGCCAACAGCGTACCATTGCGCTCGGCCTAGTGTCCTCAGATAAGTAACAGGTGATGATCAAGACACGGAGCATGTACGTCGACACCCCACACCTCTCCACCCTTTTGCTCATGTTTCGCCCACAGTCGACTCAACACTTCATTACCCTCCGCACCACCAAGTGCATTCTCTGTGAGTGTTCTGGGTACGACCTCGAGCATGATCACATACCGCTTCACAGCATGCTGTGCAAGACCCTTGAGCCCACTCCCATATGCTTCCACTCACTTCCCAAGCTCAAGCTCTGTCATGCCTGTGCCCGGCACAAGCCGTGGGTCCGTGAGCAGTGACTTGATCACGTTGATGCCACCATCAATAGCACGTTTGAGGTCATCCAAATGGTTTGCAGTTGCACCCCTCAACACGATAGTTGCCGTGTGCGTCTTCTCTGTGTGCTTGTCATACCCAGGTTCGTCCTCCCTGAGCAGTCTGAGGATTGTGACGTGGTCCCCACCGATATCAGTCGTCTTGAACACGTTGATGTACCCAACTTCTTCAGCCATTGGGACGCCGATGTGAGCAAGTGAGGTCACATTGACGACGTGGCTGACGTGGCGAAGGTCAAATTTGGAGAGGACTTTGAGGATGGTGATGTTGAACCGGTTGAGGTAGTGGAGGGCGAGTTTGCCAACCAAAGATCCAGCGATGATCACCTTGACGCCTGAATTGGCGATCTCTTTAAAGATCTAGTGTGGTGTCATGAGCACGCAGTGAAAAGAAGAGAGCCAACGATATGACCTGACCTTTTCCAAATGTTGCTTCTCACCTTGGGTAAAGTTGAGCATTTTGTCAGCGCTTTTGATGAGGATGGTGCCCTTGGTTTTGGTTTGGGCAATATCAAGCGCAGAGGTGAAGACAGCGACTTTGGCTCTGGTGACTTTTTTGATATTGCCTTCTGGTTCACAACCAAATACCATGCCTTGTACGGCACGACTGCTAGGTTCCCTCCCATGATTTTGATGACATGTACATTGTCCACATTGAAGTTCTTTGGGTTACCTGGCATGACTGCCAGGGCAGCTTCCGCAATGAGTGCAGACAAGGTGTCTTCCAATCCATATTGTTTCAATGTGATGGCAGGCTTGAGGGCCTCTGCGAGCGAGGTTTGCGTGAATGGGGAGGAAAGACTAGATGTCAACAAATCTTGAAGGCCATCAGTTGTACACGATCAAGTGCAGTTCAGACAGGGATGTACTCTCGAGCTCAGCGAGTGCTTTTGTGCACGCAAGTTCGTAACCTTTGGTGATTTCGCTTGGATGTAGATCCATCATGAGAGGGTATTCTGCTTTCTTGAGCAGTTCACCTGCAAACATGATCACGGTGTTGGTTGCATCATCCATCTAGGTGTGATCAGGAGGTGATTTTGTACGAGGCAGGGGCTGGATAGACCTTGGCTTCTTGTGCTTGTGATGCCATCACGAGTAGCTTTGCAGCTGGATGTATTACTTCAACCTCTTTGATGATGGTTGCAGCATCGGACGTGACGAACAATCGACCCAGATGGTTGATAACAAGTTTATTACGACCTTTTTCATCACAGTTCAGTGCAATGAACGTGAAAGATTATGGTACTGTGACGCACTGTTTGGTCCAAAACTTATCCGCACGAGATCTAATAGCTCCCACTACAGAAAATAAAGACGATAATAGGTAGGGGTGGAAACCAGAACACAGATGGTTAGTTGGATGGGAAGTTCTGAGGGATAATATTGCTACAGCCAAAACACACTTGATGTATACATACTCATCTTTTGAATAACTGATTTCTAATGTAGAAATATCAACGCGTTATTATCACTACCCTTCACAGCAGAGGATGTGGCATCACCAACGTCTATCTGCATATCTAACTGCCATACGATGAGAAGCCTCTACAGACCAAGAGGCTTCTGTGGGTGGTATACTAATTCCAGGTGGCACCCTTGGCCATGAGATGACAAGTAGACCATCATTCATAACTGCAGATATGGCACTTTTCTTCCAGAAAATATCAGTTCTGTACAGAGTGGCAGGACTCAGAAGGTGAATTAAGATGAGCACTCACCATTGTATCTTTTGGAACACGAAGCACACGTTTGAATTTACCATATTTGATTTCTGTTGTGATATACTTAACATCACACCACTGGCCTGAGGGCATCCTTGAGCAGTGTTCTCCATAAATAAGTAGGAAATCATTCTCATCCAGGTGTACCACCACTTCCTTTGACTTCATACCGGGAAGTTCGAGTGTGGCAGTTATGCATGAAGAAGATGGGTCATCGCATAACTCAAGTCTGTAAAAACGTTGGTGACCCAGTAGATGGTAGTTTAAGTCTACGTACCTCAGCTTGCAAACAAGACCACCAAGTTGGCATGCCATCCGCTCCAGCATAGTATTCTGCTCCTGCAGTACGTGAAATACATGTCTTTGCCGGGCCAAAGTGCAGTCCAAGGTATGGTGGCTGTTTTGATTGGATTGGGAAGACATGGATTGCAGGCAGTCAGTGGGATGGGTGCAATGGTCATAGAAAAATGTTGGTCGATTCTGACGAAAATGGAAGATGAACCAGGTTGATTGATGACATCTTATATTTGGCTAGATGGTATCGGTGGGGGAAAATCACTCACCAGGATTAGGCTATCGTGTTTCTTTCTTTAGTGGTGGGAGGCACGACAATACTTGCAGCCAAATATCAAACCATGACAGCCACTTATTAGGAATTTGTGCAAATATACAATAGCGACGATGGCTGTTTGCTCATGGACATTGATGTGATTGTAAAGCCATGGTACAACGCAGGTCTCCTCTGGCTTCATAACTACATCTTTGTCACATCCGTTGACAATGACATCAAATGAATAGATATGTCCACAGGGTCAGTAGTCTCAGAGTGATCTGTTCCAGATACCAAATGGACATCGTGCACTGCGCTGCTGAAGCATGTATGGGAGATTTATCACCTACTCAACGAAATCTACTGTCTTTTTTTGGGATATGTCCACCTATATCCAACTTGGTCTTGTTGAATGCCCTCAAGCCACACGCTCAATTGCTGTCTCCCCAGACAACAAATTTCTCGTGATTGATGGATGGGAAGAAAAAATAGTCATCTATCCCATATCAATGTGAGTCCCATTTATTCATTGCTATTCAAATTTTTTGACACTACTGTCAGTCATCCGCACGTGAGCAAGGACAGAAAGGTAACCATCCATACAATCTCACTCGGGTAGGTTGGGTTGTTCTGTCCCCATACCTGTCTTGCCAACTTTGTTCTTAGGATGGGCCTGCTATAGCTGTTGACAATGCAATTGGTGCCACACAGGTAGGATCGTCCACTCAGATCGTACGTGTCACATTGGCTTGATGTTGTACACCCCAGATAGGACTTTCATCATTAGGGAGCCGCTGTGACAACACACCCAATACATTTCAGGTTCGAAATGTGACTCTCATCGTATGTGTTGTACTGACCTGATTCCATATTGGCCTTGGGAAAAACCCGCCAAGTTTGAGTCGCACAGCAATAACAGAAAAAGTGACAATATTGATATATGCATTTATCACATTGTTGAAACCTAGTTTTAATGAACACATGGGTCGAGCTACCATCAAGCAAACCCACTGCCCAATTTGACTATGATGAGGTCAGTGCTCACTACCTCCCAATGCTTCTGTACTAACGTTGCTGGAGGCTCCTCGTGCTTCTGAGGATGAATGCCCGCTATCCAGCCCATCCGTTATAGTGGCCCCCATTTCAATGGCGCAGTCAGAGTAACACATGAACATTACAAGGTCATCTTCGCATCTTTCAAGACTTCAAAAATGGATACTGATTAGAAAGACCAACCGCAGTTCTACCGATCCTGGTTGCCAGTCTCCAGCAGGAGTGAAATTAAGATCCTTGGGGACAGTTACTGAGGGAAGGCGTGTGCGGGTGAGTTGGCTCAATGAATGAGTGGATGCGGTGTGCTCAATCGGTCACCTTAGCGAGTGGAGGCGAGACCTGTCCCAATACACACCATTCATTGTCACCCAACTCGGAATTCTTTTAGAGTTGATCATGATGTATTATAGCTCAGGACACCTGTGAAGCCTGTAGCTGCTGGACAAGAGCGCCTCTGGGAATGCATCCCACAACAGAAATAGCGCTGGTGATCCAAAGGAAGGAGGACTGGTATGGCTCTATCAGATTGCGGTTAATGGCAGCTGATTTTGTATCGGCGAAAGATGCAACTGAGCCCCCAATAGGAAGTATTCAGGTGACTGTACATACACTTTGCTTTGACCTGATATATGTGCATTCACAGTTGACCAGCACCTTGGATCAGGTTGTCTTATGGACTTGGAGGCATAGATAAATTCGCATCAAAAATTTGAGCCAGGAGTGAGCACCCGGAGTCTTGGATGCTGTTACGGTAAGTGCTATAGCTCAAGTAGTATAGACGGAGTGCACTGATTTTATGCTATGTAGGCGTCTTCCATATACAATTGTAAATAAGTATATCATATCCACTTGATTAGTTCTCTTTTCATAGACATTGCCTTGGGACACTCGGGTATGCCACAGGAATTTCCTCACTAGATGCGGATGAATACAACAATGGATGTTTAGTCTACAAGTAGTCACTACCATACAAGGGGGTGGAGAAACATGAGATACAGCATAGATCAATTGAGCTCTAACACCATACCCTATTGCATGCTTCCCCAGCCTGTCAAATAAAGATGAACAATGTTGCACATATGACTCCGTGCCACACACGAAAACACCGACACATCTACGAGCCGCCAATGTTTCTCAATCTGCCATGACAGCGCCACCTTCTCGCCAACCTCGGTACACGCCGGTGAGGTCAACTGGATCTTGGCGAGGTTGCCCTTAACACTCAGTACGCATCATCCCATAGAGGTTGAGCTGATATTAATCGGCACAAGTTCGTTCTTAGTCAACTTGGATACCTTGGTTTGTTTCTTGTCCTCCGTCCGGATGCCAAGAAGCTGACGAAGTAAGAACAGGCTGATTTCGAGTTCTGGAAGGGGGTATCGGGAGCAAAGCTTCAGAGTAGTGCAGAAGGAAAACGAGGACATGTACCGGCATATACCTTTGGAAGCTTCCCGACAGCACCCAATACCTGCCCTACCAAGTGATCTGCATGACAAAGCATTGGGACAATCTTGGTCCCGACACCGATTAGTCCACCAGGCATGGCAAACGAAAGGTGATTGCTCTCGGTGTGTAACAAGACAATCTTGCTAAAGATTGGTTTACATCTATTCCTTCCCACGTTGTCCTTCGTCACAATACCTGGTCTAATCTTGACTTCCTGACCGAGATGAAGAATGCCAGTGAGGATGGAGCCATCTGCGACACCCCCTTAGGTTCCTCTACTTTAGAACTGGGCTTGTTGGTGTCAAAGGAGTGAATGACGAAGAGTCGGGAGTTGGAGGTGAAATCTTGAACTGGGATAGGGATGTGTTTAACGATGTACTTGTTGGTGGCATCTATGTTGTACTTTAACCGGGCCGATATAGGTATGATGGGCAGTGACTCTGCGACAGTACCTAAGAGAGCCATCCATCAGTCATCTAAGAACATCCTCCGAAACAGCAAGTTAGATTACCCTTGACGAATGCAGCAGTGCTCTTCTGATATTCTAACGCATGTGCTTCCTTGATCAAATCAACTTTGTTCTGAAGGATAATGATGTTCTCTAGTCTCATGATTTCGATGGTGGCCAAGTGTTTCAACGTTTGAGGCTGAGGACAAGTTTCATTTCCAGTGATTAGTAACAGTGCAGCACCCATGACTGCAGCACCGTTCAGTATGGTGGCCATGAGAATGTTGTGTCCTGGACAATTGAAAAAAGAGACATGACAGACGAGTTTCATGCGGTGACCACTGGGCCATTCACAAGGTGGGTTGTCCTCTAATATAACAGAACGGAATGATCATATACATACCCAAGATATGAATACAGACCTTGTACAACATCCTCCTGCTCTTGACATCCCATATACATACCATGCGGTCCGCACCACCACATTGATTGCAGTGACCAGAGCGTCTTTCCAGGAGAGACTTGTCAATGTAGCTTTGGGCCACTCTCTCAAAAGTGGGACGGAACTGGCATACAATGTTGTGGTATTAGCATCACGTACTGAGAGACACCTTTGCGTGAATCCTGATGGCAGTTGGCTACTTTGCTTCCAGAGTACAGAAGGATGACTCACACAAAACCCAACTAGCAATTGACACATACACCCCCTTGTTGAGTGTCTGAACTAGTTGAAGGAGAGAACTGCCCACATCCTATATCCGACCCACTAGAAAGAGGGCTTCACAGGTGTGTTGGTGAATTACAATCCCGAGGTCATCGAATTTCCGCCCAAAAATCTAGTTTAGAACATAAGTGATCTTGATGTACTAGGAAATATCAATATAAACTCACCAATGATATCAGAGAGAGGGCCTCACTCGGGTCCGACTGAAGCCGAGCCCACACATGCTCAAAACACTCGATTGCTTGGTAACATTTACCGCTTTCTACATCAGCGTTCCCAAGGAGAAGTAGCATATAGGCCTACGAAATGTGAGTGATGGTGTTCGGTAGTGTGTGATGCACGTGCCTGAACCATGTAACATGCTGAATCGAAAGGAGCTGTAGCGATGAGATCATCCATGCGCGATATTGCATCGACACATTCTCCAGCAATGAACACGATGATTGCCTGAGGATGTAAGCAGTTGAATGGCATCCATACTCGAAGATCATACCTTGATGAGAAGGATGAAAGTAGTGTGTGATGAATGGCAGCGAATGAATGCAATGTTGCAAGATCGATACACCTTGTGCCTGTCTCTGTGACCGATGTGTGCAATACTTTTCGTGATATAAGATATAGTGGATGGTTGGGCCGCGATAGCCTTGGCGTTGATGGGCAAGGGTTAGTTCTACTGCAAGTGGTAATGGAGTAGAATGTACCTTTTCCACATTGATAAGCGCCATGTCCCACTCCCGTAAACAAGCCCGGACAAGAGCTCGACAGGCGAGAGTGTCATAATCCGGAATGAGAGATCCACGGACCATGGTGGTCAGTAATAACTCTACATCTTCAAATTGATCGCGCTTCCATGCATCGAGGGCTACAGCGTTGATTTGAATGTCAGATGACTGAAGTATAGACAAGATGATGGGTTTGGATGATATGCAGTCTGATCAATACCACTTGAGCTGACAAGATGGAGCACTCACAGTGATAGAAAATAGATGTTGAACAGTGATTTTGCCTTGCCGTTCAACGACTGCAAGAAGTTGTCCACTGGGGGAGAGGACAGCGAACGAAATTGTTTGGGGATGTTGGATTTCACCAAGCTGAGTATGACTCGACGTGTCCAAGAACGCGATGGTATTTTCTGCGAAGAATGCAATGAATCTTCCGCCCCTGGGCCATGGTAGAGTGACACTTTTGACTCCAGGGCTCGACCATCTGTGGACTGTTGACCCGGTTGGCATGTCGATTTCCTTGATTTCGTCGCTGGATACAATAAAGAGAAGTGGCTGTTGAACCAGACGAGACCACTGTGAATTGCAGTGTTACTTCTACCGCAATGTCGATGAGTAATGTTCCGTGGTTGTCCCAGACTCGAACACTTTTTCCAGTACCTGTCGCGATCTTGTCTCCTCTTGGTGAGTATTTTGCTGACCTCACCCGATCATTGTGATGGAGTGTTTGCAACTGTTTGTGACTCACAATGATCCAACAACAAGCCAGGCCAAGGGTGAAATTTTGAAAAGTCGACCGCATAGATGAAGCCACCTAGTTTGAATTTGAAGACTCATTCGTATGTCGTGGCATTCCACAGATGCATATAGCCCCAGCCTGTCCCTTCTGCGATCCACTGTCCATTGTTGGACATGGTGACATAATTGACAGCACTTGCTTCCATTGTCACCACTTGTCGTCCATCTTCCACCTGCCATATGCTGACCCCATCCTGGTCTCTGCTCACAATCTTTTTTCCTTCCGTGGTGAAGGTCACTGCACATAAGTAGTCATTAGTATGGATCTCTATGGGCAAGACTTGGTCTCATCCCTTGGTCAGTCTAGGTGTAACACCATCTCGCCATTACGTACCGCTCATCGTCGTTTGTAGAGCCATGCTGGGGGGCACAAGATGGTGGGTGGGTGTTGACAAAGTGGACTTTACATGCCTTCTTCGCATTATATCCACGTCCTTTACTGATGAAGGAGCCCAAGCATACATGCTGTATCCACATTGATGCCACTCTCCTTTGATTTTCACCTCATTCATACATCAGGGTCCTGTTTCTCCCCAACGGTTCTAGGTGTCGCCTGTCATTAAAAATACAGTCTAATCAAAAGATGTTCACATCTGCTGTATGCGCTTCAGCCAGAGGGCAGTTGAAAGACAAATCTTCCCTCACTGTATTATCATGCATTTATTTATGACCATTAGTACCTCATGTCATTCACGCTTCTTGCATAAACAAAGAGAGACATGCGCATCAACACGAGGCCACATAGCTAACCCTAACTTTACTCTACAGGTGCATGATATGTTCATGGGCGCCTACAAGCTTCTTGGGATGTCAAGGTCTGCAAAAGTGGTGACCAAGCTACGTAGAAATAAAACAGATTGTTTCAGAAAGAAAAGTGAAATGAATATGGATTGTGAAACAGCTTTGCGGACATTCACCTCCATTCCTGAAGGCCTGACATCCAGGCCACTACTAATTGAACATGTTCCCTGTTCAGCAACAGCCAACAACGACAACTATCCCACTGCCATCTGCCCTACCTGCAAAAATCTAGCTTGCAGACCTCAGGGCCACTGTACAGTCCATTGGCCTCGACACCAACTCGATCGGATCATCGGGCCATTCTATACAGGATTGGTTATGAGGTGGCACCTCGGATGGCTGATGGAACACCCTCACCAAAACCAAGGCGCATTTCATCCTATTGCTCCATTTCTCCTCATCGTCCCTATGCCTCTATACCGGTTCACAAGGTCATTCCAGGCCCTCTGAGCCTGGCCGCCACATCGCTCGATGGATTTCCCTCTTTGCCAGAGCCATCTTGTCCATCTTGGCATTCAGTGCCACTCCCGCTCCTAGCAAGGGCAACAAAAGTGCCCCTTTCCCCTTGTCCAGGCATGCATCGCTTTCAGGGCATCTGAACATTTGTCTCCATTTACCAGAAGCTCTCTATGTTCCCACTGCACCCTCTGATGCTCACTCCAGCTGCTTCCACACCCACATCGGTGTCCACCGACACCAATGCTCCATCAACTTCTCTGCCTCGGCCATTCCCACCATCCTCTCCCAACCCAACATCGCCACTGTTATTGCCAGTGCTCCCAAAGGTGAGATTGCTATCACCCTTGTGAACAAACCCCCTAGCTCGTCGAGCATGTTCACGCACTTGCACTCGTTTGTCACGGTCTCCCATTCATCTACCTCCGTGAGGAAGAAAAGGATATTTGGGAGAGGGCATCATATGGAGTCAATGAGCAGGTGGAGAAGTGGTTTTGGGCATTTAATGGGACTTTGGAGGACGAATCACGGAGAGAGGCATGAGAGTGAGTGGGGAGGTGAACCCGGACAGGGCATGGATACGTGACAGGCGAATGTAGATATCTGGGTTATTCCTCCCATCGAATTCGGATGACGCATCAGACAACGAAGCCCTCTCGAGCCAAGTAGCTGTGCTAGGTATGTTGAATCCAGGAACATCTCGATATCAATACTGCGGACGTGGACCACACAGAAGTGGATGCCGTTGTTCATGCATGTGGGCAAAGTATGTCGGGCTTGGATTCTCTGGTTCCTTGCTTCTCATCACCACAGCCATCAGTCAGCTCATAATCCCCACCAGCCTTCAATATACTTTCTCTCCTGTGCGTAAAGTCATTGACTATGGGTAGGGTTTCAATGCCATTGCCGCAGGCACTCGCAGTACACCACCCATGCTGATCACTCCGAGTCATGGTCTGGAAGAGTGGGTGTGAAGGTTTCGAGATCATACTTGACCAGAGCCAAATGAAGGTCTCTCAGTCACATATGGCTAGTAAGTGGAGAATGGCTTCCTCACTTGAGTAGATTCAATGGCTGCCTGGACGAACGGTGCCCTTCAGTGACATTCGAAAAGAGGGGCTTGCGCAAGCTTCTGAGTCTGAGTCATGCACATGTAACTGGGAACCGCCCCACTCTTAACCCATTTTCCCACCCAGTTGCACCAAGCACATTCAACCTATGCATCTCCCACATCCATGATGGGGTAAGTACTGCCGATTATATATGTCACTGAACAATCCATTCTTGTTCCTCTTCGTATGTAAGATATGCAAGGAAATACGGCCATGTACCAGGCTTCCCTTTCAAAACAAGGTCTGTTTGCTTCTCTATCAGCTGACTTCTAACTTACCGTTTGGTTTCCAGGAAGGAACTCGTGGAGAATGATGTCCATGGTCATGTTTGGGCAGAGATTCATGCAATCGTCCAGCCAAACGATGGTGCATTCTCAATTTGCCTATGTGGTGGATATGAAGACGACAATGATCGCGGAGACAAGACGTAAGCCCGTTCACTTCATTTCAGAGCCTCGCGTCCTCATTGTTACTTGTGGCATGTATGTTGGCTCAGGTACGTTCTTTCCAATGTCCAAGCACATGCCGTTTGGGTGATGGTGATTAAAAGGGCGTGCAGGTATGCCCATTCCTTGTTGACGAGCATGGTGCCACTGACCTTTGCCCAGGAACAGATTGCAGATCAATCACCAGATTATTTTAGAAACAAAGCCCTAATTGTGAGTTTCTTTACAGGCCTATGTTGACTCGTCTCACTTTCTTCCAGAAATCCTGTGAGACAAAGACTCCAGTACGAGTGATTTGTGGCGCGAGTAAAAATCACACCAGTTTATGCCGTTAGAAGGGTGAATGGACATAAATCCTGATGGTTGGGAAGGGGCTCATATTTATTGGCAGGTGTCAATATGATGGACTTTATGTCATGGATTCGGTGGGTTTCATCCTTTCCTCTGTGTGCTACATTCTCATCCTTGTCCAGTGGGAACTGAAGAAAGGAAAGAGTGGCTTCAATATGTGCTTCTTCGAACTCAGTGTGAGGTATCCATGCTCGCTGAGCTTGGTCTACTAAATTTCCTCCATTAGGAGATCCCAGACCAGGGTTATGTTCTGTATAGGACAATACGAGGCTTGCAACATCACACATTCTGGCACAGTGAGTGATCTGGCCTGGGACTGTGGCGTGATATTCTGACCAAAAGACCACCAGTTCACTGAATTCGTCTGCCATGCATTATCAGAGGGGATCTGTGCAAATGTATGAACATGAATCTCCGCTGTATACTTGTTCCTTAGGCCCCAAGTGTGACTTATTCCTTGACCAAAAAATAGTGTTGGTCCATTGAAACATTTCACCTACTGACAATTTTGAAGAAGATTACCCAGGACAGCAGGTTGTTGGTCACCTGCAAACACTACCAACCAACCATCAATTGTCACGCAAGCTTGAGTGCTGCATTTAGCTCGCATAGGCCAACTCTTGTGCTGGACAGTGGTAAGACTTCATACATGCCGCAAACCTCACTCACGTCTTCGGAGTGAACGAAGGCAAATTCAACGGATCCGGGGGTGATAGTAGCTCACCCTTCCGTGTCCTCTTCTGGTACTATAGTAATCACATTTCCTACAGGCTATTGGTCAAGGAGGAAATCGATCCATAGGTGGACAAGTGTTAGAGACTTGAATTGAAACAGATCCTCTTTGGCCTTGATCTCTACCATCCCCAACGAAGTCGTTTGTGCCTGGAAAATGCGTTCCGATTCACTACCGGAAATCACCAAAGGCCCCAGCTTGAAAGAAATACACAGAAGCTCTATCCGCCTTCCATTGAACACTGGAACAGGAAGCTCGTTCAGTCGGTCATGAAATTTGGCAACCAAAGCGGTGAGACCTGACGAGGCCTTGCACAGTCACAGTCCAGCATTAATGGCCTCCACAGTGGGGGGACCACGAAGAAGGACAAAGTGAGCTCATTGAGGTGTTGTCAAGACCAGTGACTTATACTCTGGTGATATCAAAAGTGGACTACTACTAGAATTTTACATAAATACAAAGAATAATATGATGTTGGATACCCATCAATGTATGATGCAAAAATCAGAATAATGCATAAACACTATCTAGTGCTATAAGAAAAAAATAAAAAGTTGTGTGATGATAAAAGTGGTGGGTGCGAGTTAGACTCGTCCCAGGGGTTCCTTGGTAAGGTTGGTAGGGTGAGAAGGTGTTGCTACGAGAAGACCTGAGCGCAAATGGACAAGTTTGGTCGATTCCGGACTCGTAAGTGAAGCGGATATGTAGTTTCCGGTACCGGATAGCATACCGGATATGGCGGATGGAACAAACAGCGATGAAGACGAAAGACAAACGATGAGGGGAAGCGTCACAAAGACTCGACGATAGAGTCAGACACTTAGGGAGACGAATGATGGGGTCCAAAAAACCTGTCCATTTGGAACAAGATACAAGATTTTTATAGTCTGGGCATACCCTGTGACTAAGTAAGGTACAGATGAGAATAAAGTGACAGCATCAGTTAACTGCCAACAGTATCAAGAAACGAAATATGAAGTTAGAATATAAGTGACAGCTCGAGTCCGGTGACGGTAGTATCAAGGTACGAAGTGAGATGAGATATGACCCGGACTCAATAGAGAGAATAAACATATGAAGAGCTCACGGACCATGCAGGCATACGAAGACTGATTAGTCTGTACAGCGGTCGATAAGTCTATATGAGTAAGAGAGAAACAAAATAAAATAAAACGTAGAAAGCGGAACAAGTGACTGGATGAATGACCGGATAGTATACCGGATACGTAGTCCGGTGTTAGTCCGGTACCGGGATAAACAAATACGTACTTGATCGCGAGCGGATAGATGTGGGACACTAAGGGACGTTTTGAAGGACACTCTTGAACACTATAGGAACCTAGAAAGACAGGGGACAAGCCCCTACGAATGTAAGGAGCACTGAGCTCCTACAGCGCGAGACTGGAACGTCCTGTGACTGACCAATTCTTACAGTACATCCAGTACACCAACACTGCGATTCAGCTTGTCCAAAATTGTTGGTGTGATCTCTTGTACCTGAACAGTAATCAGACTCTCTGCAGCGACCCTCTTGTACGCTGCCACACTCCCATGGTCTGGCATGAATAACAGCACATCAAATGGTTTCCTCAACCAGGCGAGGACCTCAAGAGCATTCCCCTGTTTGTCTGTCTCCACTATAGTCGAAGGGGGTAAAAGAGACAGTTCAAGGGAAGGGACTTGGGAAAGAGCAGGTGGCTGCAGAGATGTTGCATCAGAATTGGTCTGGGAAAATGAGGGAGACAGCAGGGATACTGGATCAGGGGAGCGCTTCATGGCCCACCCACCAAATGGAAGCCCAAAGGCTGTCGTGAACCTCGTTCACGTCTTCGGAACTAACGAAGGAAAATTGGAATCAGCGAGTGACAACGGCTCGATTAGCAAGAAAGACTGGCCTGTTTGTGCTTCGGGGGCTGCAGGTAGCTTGTCCTCTAAAGGCAACATCTCCTCCCCCATGTCCTCTTTTGGTGTCGTGAAGATCATACTTCCGACTGGTTGTTGGCCAAGGAGAAAATCGATCCATGGGTGGATGAGTGTCAAAGACTTGAATCGCAACAGATCCTCCTCGGTCTTGATCTCTACCAACCCCAACAAGATTGCTTGTGCCCAGAAAACGCGATCTGGTTCACTCCCGGAAATCACCAAAGGCTCCAGCTTGAAAAAAATGCACAGGAGCTTCATCTGTCTTCCATCGAATACTGGCACAGGAAGTTCGTGGAGTTGATCATAAAATTTTGCGATTAGAGTGGGATCTAACAGGGCCCTGTGAAGTCCGGCAGCGATGGACTTTATCTTGACATTTGGGAGTGTAGGTGGAATATGTGACGTCGATAACTGGCTGAACACAGTGATCTTGGCCAGAAGAAAGTTATTGAAGCTGTTCGATTTTTTCAGTCCATGCTAGGATACTCATATCCCCAGAACTCGCCACCAGCTCTGCCAACAGTCACCCGAGTGCCTCATCCCCCTTACCATATTTGATCGACAATGGCATTGACAATATGCTGAACAACGAATAAGCAACATCTTCGACCCGCATCGATTGGCGTGACAAAGCTAGACGAAGCTTCTCTCGTATGTCATCCAACCCTGGTCGGAGAAACACCAAGGCACTAGCTGAGATACTTGTTGCCTCTTCCATCTCCGTGATGATCTCGGGCGACTCTTTGTGGTTTAGAATATTCAGGTTCCTATATAGCGTCCAGTCCTTGTTGTAGAATCGAACCACTTTCGATGCATGATACTCCTGAAGTGTCCATACCCGAGAGTTCCAAATGCAGTCCACCAACTGCTTGAATGGTACATCAAGATGAACTACTGTCAATGTGGAACCCCTGTACCACTTGAACATCAAAACAAGTGCCTCTTGCAGTACTGTGGGATCTCCCTGGTCAATGCAGCATGTGTCACTCCATGCCCATTCTAACCCGGCTTCCTGCATCACCTTGCAGAACATCTGCAGTTTCTCATGCATGGGAGACTTTTCTAGTTCTTGCACTGCCTTGTCAATGACTTCCTTGAACAGTGGCTCCTTCCCTTCCCACTTGTGAGAGAACATCCCATAGTGGTAGTAGTCCCTGACTTCCCTCTCGATGCACACAAGGTCGATCTCCCTGGTTGTAGAACAGACCAATTCGTGAAATATGAGTCACGATTCAAACATGGATGCTTGTTCTTGTTTATCCAAGAGACGACCAGACTTGGTGTTGATCAGCATTAATGGGACCACACGAGGTACTCATCGCTATTGTGGTTGGTGAGTATGAATATTATAAACAAGAAGATATAGAGCTCTGCTGTGGTGGTTGCTGAACCTGGGTCTCATTGAGTGTCTCATCATTGTGTTGCATGGCATCAAAGTAGTGAGACAAGCCCAGGCAAACCATCGATAGACGGTCTGGTAAACTTCGGAGAAGTTTGGCAGGGTGCGCGGAATTACACGATCACATGATCTTTAGCCAATGAAAATTGGTTATGTGAGAGCAAGATAATATTATAATATTATGTTTTGAAAGAATAAGCATATTAATAACTTGCAGAGTTTCGTGATGCTCATAATTTATCCACATCAACATTATGGGCACGTCCACTGTCGTTCATGAAGTTCTCAAGCTTTCTTTGCTGGCCCTTCGGATGATCGCTTGTATCCGCATTGGTGATAGGCTTCCAGATGACTACATTTCAACTCTTCCGACAATGAAAAAGCCAATATCCTCAAAGCTTGTTTAATCGGTCACATGTGCTTCCAACATCTATCTGGAATCTTGTATATGACCAGGAACGTTATAGATTGAACCTTTGCTGGTCCACCTGCGCACTGTTTGACATGAATGGACATGCTGATGCATTGTCATATGCAAAGATGTGAGAGATCTCTGTGATGCGAACCGCGATCCACGCACTGAGAAGCCAGCTGACCCAAGAGATCAAGGAGACAGGTAAACGAGACACAGAAGCCACACTTGGCTAACACTTCAATCGTTTGTCGAGAAGCATCGTGCACCAAAGAAAAAGTGAAAAGGGAGCCGTGAATGCAAGGCTTCTGTTCAATCGAAATCTTGCAAGTTGTGTGATTAGGGCCTTGCATGGCTTGGTACAAGTGGTGTGTATCAAACAAATCCAACATACTGTTGCAGACATACCAGGGTATAGTCTTTGACTGTATTCTCTTGGATCGCATGGTCAGACTGGGCAGCAGACATGATGATTCAATCAAGAACAGGAGTGTGCTTGTCAATCCTACTTTTGATAGCCGTGATATCCCAGTTCATCAGACTTTCAGGGTTGATGGAGAGGATCGGGGCTCGTAATTCGCACTTCAGAACATCCATTTCATCATAGGCAGCTTCCGAAACATATTGAATTGCGTGCAGTTCCATCCACATGTAGAGTTATGTTTTGCCACGGGAATCTTGGAGGATCTCGTCGAGTAACAGCCCAATCTTCCCAACTGGTTGGCCTTCGAGAGCAGCATAAAAGCAGTCCTGGTGCGTTGAAAATACCTTTTGAGATGGATCCAGCACTCGGAGAAAGACAGTAAATAGAGATAAACGACCCTGTTGTAAGATTTTCATGGCTTCCAAGATGCGATCGTTCTGCAAGACCATGGTAATGTCAATAGCTGTTGATTGTGCCAGTGTTCAAGGGCTCGAAATGGAATGAGGCAGTGTATAATCAGCCTGAAATGCCAAGTCTTAGCTAGCAAATTGTGGTTATCTATATCTTATCCTAGCCTTATCCGCATCTAAAGTTGGGTTATATGTCATGTGATTGTGTGATTCCGTGCACCCTGCCAAACTTCTCTGAAGTTAAGGGTTACTGCGGGTACAATCTCACTGGGAGGAAGCCTCCCTCTCCCCACCCACCATCTCCCCACTAGCTACCAGCCCGTTTCGGGTTGTGCACACACACACCCTGTGGTCACTCTGGGTATACCCTTCTGTGAGGCGAACGCCCGGGATCAAGTCTCTGCCCATGCACACCAGCGCCTAGTGCAGTCCCTGCCTCTGCCTACTCCCCTGATGCCGCAGCTGGGAGCCTTCTAAACAGCACCGGAAGGATGTCGGTTGGGGTAGCGGTCAAGCCCCCTGATGAGAGCTTTTGCAGGCTTGAAACGCTAACCCGGGCATAGACGTCCCAAGAGCTTTTTGCACCAAAGGTCGTCTGATTCTACACTCGGGATTGGAAGCTGTATCTTAGGAACACGCGGCGGAACCACAGAGAGTCGCCAATATATTACAAGTTCACAGTCTTTGTGATGTAAGACCTGTTCTGAGATGAGAATAGCAAGCTGCTGAAGTATGCTGCCAAGTCTCTTCCGGGGAAAGTGATGGATGGTGTCACCAAGATGGGCACGTCGTGTCCTCTCGACACGTGTCTCTGAGAAAACTGTTTATCTAAGGTGTTTCTCACATCCAGCCTCATACCGTTCTGTCCAGCATATAGCGACCATCCTATGCCAGAACGACGCATCCCTCCCCGCTCATCTGAAGACAGAAAATTCTGACGAGAGTTTTTAGCAAAATGATGGCTGAACCGACTCGGGAGCATGGATGAAACGAAATTGAAGGCTGTGTCTCGGCTTGCTCATTAGGTCCATGCGTTTTCGGGGACGCTCATTCGGGTGGGCATAGTTCTTGCACTAGTCCAGTCGATGTGTAACAGCCCAGCGTGACCACGAATTCGATAGACACTGCAATTCATGACCTCACTGTTACCCGTGGCGCTTACCCGTCTCCCTTGCTCTACTCGGGATTCCCTCGTTCGTGTTGTACCAGCATCAACAACATTACATTGCACAGCATACTGGATGAGTGTGTTGCGTTTTCTCGTACCCTGGCGCACAAACTGATGAGGCCAAGTTGGCCTCTCGAAGATGGAGATATTGTTGATGTTGACGTGACCGTGTACCTAGACAAGTATCACAGAGATACCTCCCAGACGTTTCCCATTGGCAACACCGTATGCATGCGTCCTTTGTCCAATAGCGGTTACAAACGAGTTGATGCATACAGGATCAGCAAGGTCGTGATTTGGTCTCTTCTGATATCGTGTCCAGAGAATGTGCTGCATACCGAGTTGGAGGTGTTGTGTACCAGCTGGTGGATTGCTTTGCCGATTGAGTTGAACGGACGCCCAGGTCCGCATGTGTCAATACCCGCCTGCAAGGCTATATTGGTCATCGAGTGTTCCATCAGCCTCCTTGGATATACCATACATGTAGGACCCCTGTTGTCTCAGCAATTACATTCTGATTGCTTTGATAGTGAACAAAGAACCAGGGATAATGCGTCCCGGACACTGTTTTACCATCAAGGTGAGATTTCGATCAATGCAGCTGCCTCGCTAATACCATGGCCACAACCTAGCCCTGCATCGTCCAAGGGTCAAACCCCAGATGGATGGACAGCATCAACCAAGGCAAGCGGTTCCTGCAACTCGTGCATAATTGTTAGCTCTAATGATGATATAGAATTGTGCTTGCAGTGCACAGGCCGAGTACATGGTATTGACCACAGAGACAGACGCACAAATCCTAATGTTGTAGGCGTATGAACGTGGTCACAGAATATGGAGCAGATCGGCAGTGCATATATTCACAGATGCATGAAAATGGCCCTGGTTCTACCTCTACCGGGTAACCTATGCTATAATCTATCAGGACGATACAGGGTCCAATGGCTTGGAGGTAAGACTAATGCAACTTATAGGCAGGGGAAACATGAGAGTGGGAGTTTACCAGTAACCAAGTGCTGTGCCTTCGAACCCAACTTCCAGCCATTTTTCCATGTCCTTCACTTGCTGACCTTGCAGCCCACTGAGGCCTTGGAACCCAATGTTATGATACACCCTATGTGTGCCAGTGCTAGCTCATTCGAGTTTCCCACAGAGGACGATGCGCTGCTTCTTCTGCAAGATTCTACCCGGAAAATCAGAACACACTGCAAGCGTGTGTCGGCGATGGATACTTAGTCTTCGCAGACACAGTGCAACAGCCTGGCTGTGCACCCAGGGCCTCTACAACGTTTTGTCGTAAACACTTTGGTTATCGCCACCACATTACCCGACTCCTGGTTGTAAGTAGTGATTAGGCATGCAAGCTCGGGATCCTGCCCCGCTTTCTGTACGGTGTGTATCCACGCTTGCTGATTGGCAATCATCAGTCTAGCCTCTAACTCTGCGCTGGCATCATCGAGGACAAGAGGTGACTATTATGGCGGGCGTTAGTGCGATTCACACGAGGATGTGCGTGGGTACCTACCGACGTCTCGGAAAAGGCCCTGCACATGGCCTTGATTCTGTCGAGGTATGGCATATCTGCCCAGCAGAGGGCGATTATGACATCAGCTGGCCACGCAAAAGAGGACACCACGCCCATCGCTTTTCTCAGCGTTTCGCTCATACAAACATAAATGTTGCGTCATAGTATGGATGCTGGATGATCTGGATGCCTGATACCCCCCACGTGTGCGCCTCTACCCTGAACACCTTGGAAACGTTTCCATCACTGGGGCAATTGAAAAGATGGAGAAGACGTGCTGCAGGGAGATCTCGTCGATGAAGATGAGGTGGTTGTTGATGGGTCCTCTAGTGCAAGACAAGAAAAACGTGATTTGCATCATCGTAAAGTGTGACCCATAGCTGGTCCTTGCTGTTACTCCGAGGGAGGTTCAGCACCTTCTTTGCAAATGGGAGGATGACGTTTGCAGCTGCTTCGTTTTGCAGTAGAGCGCGCCAGACGTCCTTGGGGAGGTCTGCAGCGTGGTAGAAAGTGCGTGCTTAACAAGTGGGACGGTGGTAGGCATAATAGACGGACGAGGACGGCCAGCGAGTTCTCTTTTATACATGTGGTGAGGTCCGACAAAAGTGAGGTGAGCTTCAAAGGTTGCTTTGCGGTGACAACTTACATAGATGCAGGGCCTGGAAGCGGCTGTGGAAGAAGCCATGCCATGGTTGCAAGGGAATTTCAGCCCTTCATTGCAGGCAGAAGCCTTGAAGTGGCGAACTTTTCGCTGACAGGTGTTTACATAACATGTTTGACCACGATGGAATGGGCATACCTTTTTGTGTTGACTGACATCCCAATTCCAGAGCTATGATGGTAACCATGCCATGACTTAGTCCTGTTCTTTGCTCCACTTCATCTTCGATGCCGACCGCAGTCACAATGACCTCATGAGACTTTGTGTCTCATGTTTCTAAGCACCCCCGTCTTGGTCCAGGTTCGTCTGCTCTTATGCAGCAGCTCCTTCGAATCACTTGGTCATGTTCCCTCATGACGTGGAAAAATGGTAATGCCTCACACATGCTTGATTGTCATTCCTGATGACAAATCAGTAAAGGATCGAATTGGCGTGAGATTGAAATGCAATCGCCTTGGGGCGCGCGATGAACACAGCATTGTCACCTTCTTCCATGGAGGACTGCCACCTTGCCTCCACAGGTAAATATCTTTCCAAATCTAGGTGGACAGGGTAGCTGATACTTTACATTTAAGCCTCCTCTGTCGGCGGTGGTAATCCAGATCGTGGCTTGATGGAAAATTGGTTAAGTACGACTGTTTTATCCTGTCAGAGGACACACCCACGGAATAAGGTAACATAGCTGCTCGGTAGACTATGGATATCATGTCAGTGCCTGAACTGGGCCAAAATGGTGGTAAAACAGTTAGCATCACTGCAAGTCCAACCAGTGCAATATTCTGTTCCCCGGTAACTTACTCTTCGCTTACAGACTGATACCTACCTAACCTTCAATGTGGATGATGTGTGTTTACTAAACAGGTTTCTCATAAACCACTTTCCGTTACATATAGTGAGACATGGCAGAACTTGCAAATATCATTGTGGACTTGCAGGCTCAACTTGCAGGTATGCAACAAGCCTGTCAAAAAGGTAATGATGCTGTCCAGTCATTATGTGTGCATCTTGGTGCACAGGAAACACACTCAAGTATGTTACCGTAATACTGGTTAGTACTGGTATTACCCTCACTGATTCTCTTCTACATTGTCCATGATGGATGAACAAAAACTTCTCTTATAGAGAGCCTTCATAATGCTGATAAGAAAAAGTATAGCCTCAGGAAAGAGAACGAGGTGCTTTGGGCACAGAAAGCAAGCTTGGGTGTGTTAGTCTTCTCTAGCCATGTTTGATTGACATGTGTCTATCAGATAATAAATTTGCACAGCTTGAAGAGTCAAACCAACAACTTTGTAATTATAGTAACTTCAAAAACCCTTTCAATACCTAACCTCAATCCAGGGCGCGAAGCGCCCTGCAATCACCTGTGGGAATTTCGCTTAGATTAGCTGAGACCGAACATAGTACTTACTCTCAGCTACAAATTGGTCTTTGGGTCATGTGGTTTGGCTTAGTGGCTGTGGAGATATGCCTATTTTAAAACAACAATACCATTGAAAGAGTTTATTCACTTTTGAAATAAATAGGGTATCTTGATATTATCAGTACTTGGTATAGCCACCTTTGGCTTTGATCATAGCTTTAATCCTTCTGGGCATGCTTTCAATCAACTTCTGACACTCTTCAGCTGATATCCCCTCCCATACCCTTTGAACTCTTTCCCACAACTCCAGTATTCCTTTTGAAGGATATTCATGCTCTTCAAGCCTTCTTTTCAAATATCCCCAAAGATGTTCCAGGGGATTTAGGTCAGGAGATTGTGCAGGCCATACCATAGTTTGAAAATCCTGCTCCTTCAGCCACTCCTTGACCTTTTTGCAGGTATGCTTTGAATCATTGTTTTGCTGAAAGATAGTGTTAGGAGAATTAAAACCATAAAATGCCATGGTTTCCTGGAGCTCATCCTTCAAAATTTGAAGGTAAAGGTCACCATCCATCCTACCATCAATCTTGGTAGCATAGCCAACTCCATCCCAAGTCATACAGCCCCACATCATGAGAGAACCTCCTCCAAATTTAAGGGTTCCTTGCACCAACCTATCACTGAGTCCCTCATCCTGCTTTTTCCACACCCACTTGCACCCATCTGACCCTAGGCAATTTAGTTTGGTCTCATCAGACCATATTAATTGCTTCCAATCCTCTATTGTCCAATCTTTATGAGCATATGCAAAATCCAAACGAGCCTTGCAATGTTTAATAGAAAGAATAGGACATTTGGACTTGACCACAGCTTTCATACCAGCCTTTTTCAAGTACTGGTGGACTGTGTTGGTGGAGATGGGTTGGTTGATGATATTGGTGAGGGATTTGGTCACCTGGACAGCAGTTTCAGCCTTGCCAGAGGAGATGAGATGTTGGGCATGATGAATGTTGGCAGGAGAAAGTTTGGATGAATGACCTCCAAGAGACTTTGGCAGGCCAGAGCAATGTTTGGAGCGAAGCCTGGATATGGTAGAGCGGCTGGCACCAGTTTTCCTTGCAATATCTTCACCAGACTGGCCAGCATTAAGCATAGAAAGGATGTTTTTTTGCTGAGTAAGAGAAAGAGATCTAACCATGGTGATGGTTGAAAGTCAAGAAGTGTGGAAACTTTTTTAAACTCAGAAACAATGTTTATATATTTATCTTTATTTGTAGCACTAAATATAGGCAATTGCCATTTGCATCACTGAGATCCTAGCTTTTAATCCAAAAGTGAATAAACCCTTTCAATG
>JBBPTW010000101.1:18747-34112 GCA_038094575.1 Phylloporus cf. nigrescens | reverse complement strand
ACATGACCGATGTGACGACGTGCATCCTAGATAACAAGAATTAGATACGCGAGAGTGGACACGGTTGACCGCATACATGTAAAAGTCGGCATAGTATTCGGCCTCGTTCCCCCTCCAGCCACCGACGCCGTACATGAGCGTCGCGACCCAGAACAGCTCTTCGACGCAGTCCTTGAGGTCTTGCTCGTTCTCGACTTGACAGTCCCACATTTCGCCATACCTGTTGATCACCTCGCCATGCGTCCGGAGCATCATAGAAAACTCGAATTTGTTGAGGATCTTGGATCCAAAACGAGGGTCACGGAGCATGAGAGACAGTATGTTCAACGCCCGTAGACATGCGCCTTGCCTGGGCAACCACTCTGGCTCTACCATGACTCCATTAGACGTGAATAAAACAATCCAATAAGCAAACTCACCTTGTTTCTCTGCATCCGTGATCGGAGTCGTACGAGTCGGAGTAAACAGTAGGCGCATAACGAGCGTTGTCGTCCTAGTCAGATGCACAGCTGTCCATGCGAGGCCTGTCAACACAATGACCCGCAACCAGTCAACGCATGTGCAAATTTATAGCAGCTTCCGACGACGTACCTTCTGCGATGAGACCTGGTATCCCGAACTCGGAACCACAGCCGATCTGGATGAGCAGATGAATTAGTTTCTCGAGAAGCCGATTGAGCATCTCTGGCTGCTTGGACCCTTGCTGTGGCGAGCGAACGTTGTAATGAGATGAGAAGAGATACTTCTCGAGGATGCTAGAGATAGTAGCACCAGGTTCGAGAACGACGCGTTGGAAGTAGTCAAGATAGGCGTTGTAATAGCTATAAAATGACGTCAGCTGCCAGAAGGCAAGGGTGAAAACGCCTTGGTATATCCTAGGCTCACACACGCTGGGGTCGATAGTATCGGGGTAGGTTATATTTGGCTATATCCGTATCTCGTCACTCCCATATTTTGGTGATGTGACTCTACAATGAATAGGTTGTCTGTGAATGAAAGAGAAGGTATCGTCAACTGAAGTCAACATGGCGAACAAGGAATCGTCCAACGATAGTCTTTCCCACAAGCTCAGCAACTTGTCACTGAGAATTTCAACTTGCTATCCGTATGCTATGGTACCATGGATGCAACATTGATTTATGATATGCAAAACACTGTATGGATGAATTATCACTGGCGTGCAATCAATCGAGCTAGCATATCACTCCAGACCGCCTGCTCTGCTGCTGTGAAACCCTGCAATTCACCCAAAAACAACCCTCGAAAGAAGACGTAAACATCTTTGATGGTGTTCTGAATTATTCGTCGTTTGGAAACTGAACACCAAGGTAAAAGACCGATGGTATGGCAGTGGTATGCACCTGCTGCCATAATAAGCTGGAAACTTGAAGTCACAAAAGCGACAGAAGAATATCAGGGCTGCTACTTACCCAGCCACATATGGTTGCCGCTGCTTGGAGGGTAATTTCTGGGCTGGAAAGAGAAGCGCCTGAGTAATCCAGAAGGTTGAAATAACCAGGGTGGTCTGTTTCATACGCAGCCCTATGGAACACCTGCCAGAAGGCAGTGTGCGCAAACATCCCCTAGAATAGAGAACCTTGAGCCAGCTCAAACAGATCTGAGAAAAGAACACTCACTCGAGGTGCAACTTGATATCTCCTAGTGATTTCGTTGTACCTCCCCTCATGAAAAATCCCATAACTTGTCTGATCAGCACAGCACAGCCACCACTCTTGTTTCGTAGCGTTGGGTGAATCTGCAGACATCAAAGTGGGTATGCCAGTCTCTTGATGAGGTGGCCTCACGGCCTCCAGTGCCTTAGCCCAAAGATGTTCAGTGAAACGCTGACCAACCTCCCTTAACTCCTTTACGAGGAAATACTTGAAAGAGGAGAGAGAGAGCCGTGTGAACACAGGCTTTCCATTAGGAAGGTACACGCCAACTACCAAATAACATTAGCCCTGTTGACATGAGTGCACCCAAACTCACCATCCTCTAAAGGACCTTTCCGTGTATATTGAAAGATAAATCTTGCAAGCGAGTCTTCTGCAAGAGTAGTTGAGATGGTGATAGCGTTGCCTTCATGAAGGCGAAACCACAAAGACTTGGAAGCATCCTTTACCACATTAGCCCACTTGTGTGCATTTGCGTTCTCTAAGGCAGATATGAACATCCCTGTGCATGTTAAGTTAGCAGATTAGCAGGTTAGATCAGCATAGTAATAGATATTCTAATAAAGATGACTACTCACGAGATACGCTGAAATGGAGAGGAGGATCTGCTGGCGCTCCATCCTTATCCTGTGGCATTGGTAATATGGTGTCCTGAATGCTATTAGCAGAGGTAGCCTGAGGCTCTGCCTGAAATCGCCAGTTCCAGGACTCTGGCATGATAGATTCCTGGGCCGTAGGGAATGTGATGGCAGCAGAACTGGGATCAATTACTTGCGTATTAGTCTGGGAGTGGCCACCATCACCGCAGTCCCAATGAACAAAAAAGTCTGCAGCTTCAATATTGAAACTGTGGGCAAAGCGATGGGAATATGCCATATGATCATCGATCAAGAACCTATTTCAGATAGAGTGAGTATGCCATCATTGACGGTTCTAGTGCATTAAAAAACATATACTTTGTCTCTGTCTCAGCCAAAGGCTCTGAGTGTTGGAGTGGGACGGTCAGTGGGCCACCAAGTTGACCAAGATTACGGCCATCGCCTCCTGCGATCTGAGGTGGTCCAGCCACATAGTGGAAAGTGTTGGGATCTGATTCTGAGTCTTGGACAACCCAGTCTATGTCTGGGTTTGGGGCAGCCTGATTGGCGTCAAAAAATGAGCTAAATGGGGTGGACATGATTATAGTGGACTGTGGTGCGATGAGGAGTTATGAGAGATAGGCTTATCCAAATTGGTCAGATATACTTTATCATTGAGCCCCATCTGGGAAGCCGGTCAGAAAGATCTTGAAGCGGTCATACATAGTTCTGAGATGCACTACTAAGTTCTCACATTCATTGGAAAAACCCAATGTTATTGTATATTACCATTGTTAGCCTCATCATACCACGTTGTCACTGTGGGAAGGAAACACAATGCTCGTCATTGCCTTTTCAGCTGAGCATCATACATGGATTGAATGGTTGTCATTGTTCCCACAATAACGACCAGTGGCATCTCAGATCACTGAATCCCGTGAAAATTAGCTGATCGTGAATTGTTGAATAGCTGTGTTGATCAGCATTGATCAACCGTCGTTGCCTGCGCGAGGTGTTTGGAGCCGGTTGATTAGGGTTGATTAGGTAGTGACACCGGCAGGTACTTATCCGATGTCGGTCATGACATGTCATGAATAATTTGAGATACCAAAATTATAGAGCATACATCTTGTGCAAAACATCAGGCGCTCTCATTGATGGATCCGGCTGCTTATACAGAGGCAAGCATACCTGTGAGTACATTATCACCCTCACTGATCTCCGCGCCTGAACTATGCACCAGTGATGGAGAATAAGTTACGAACTGTGGTTGGGTAATTGTTCGCGACTCACTGACTCCAGGAGCGCACGCATTTGAACGTCTAATGGACCGGGTTTTCTGTTTCCGTGCTTTGGTTAGAACTAACAAGTCAGCAGACTCTACGATTACGTGCTTGATCAGTACCTTAGTTAGATGAAATGTATTGCTGCCCTGGTGCCCCAGGACAACCGCATCTTTTGGTATTCAACACGAAGCTGGGAGTTGTCCTCATTCATCAGAAGAAGTTTGAGGGAGCAGTAAGATACCGAGGTTCGACTACCAGCAACCGCCGTACAGATTGGTGAGACCCCGAAATTGAGCGGCAAGGTGTCCAGTTGCAGAGGAATAGAAGCTTTTCAGACTGTCTACGTTGGAAAATCACGGCACCTAATGCCGAATCCAGATATGCTTGAGTCCAGCGACAAGACACAAATGATAAATATCGACACCTACAGGACAGATGATTATTTTGGTAAAATACACGCACACGTTGGTATTATCTAGGTTCAAGTGAACATGCTGATACGTCGTACAATTTGTTGTGTGCGCTTACCCGACTTCAGTTCACGACCGCCAGTCATTACCAATACATCCCCCAGGCGCAGACCTTGAGGAGCGTAGCGACATCAAATGCAAAGATAAAACCGAAGAACTTGCTCACCTCTCCAAAGGTAACGCTCCGACACACTTTGCTCCTGAAGGTTATCAAATGAAGTACCTTCAGCTACTGGCGGCGCATCGTAGGGAGCGTTGTAGAGGCCTGCTCTGGGAGGCATGTCGTGGATGTAGTCGTAAACCTGTCCCTGTTTGTGCAGTGGTCGATATAAGCGGCATGAACGGGTTCCGGTGAGCGATGAAGGGCAGAGCGCTGAACCTACCTGCTCATATTCGACGACCTTTCCCTTGACGATCTCGGGCACATTGAATGCCTTGGGGAATTCATTGAACCAGAATTCCTCTTTCTAGACACCTTTATGATTGAGAAGGGTGGCAACACAGACGCGGTTGGTTTGAATAAACGTGATAGGTGTTGAGAACATGGGTGCGATTGCAAGCACGTCAGTCAGATCCTATGGACTTTGGACTGCTCACTGACCTGGAAGCCGGAGGGTTAAGGCATGATAGATAGAGAGCTGATAATGATCTGGACTCCGAAGGGTCGCGTTGATGCCCCAGGCTAAGCATTGAAGTCATGGTATGTCTCCTGGTGTGTGGGGATATGAGAATCGTGCTACATGTTCGAAATATTGTCAGGCTCCGCAAGTCCATTGGATTATGGTGATAACAATCAATTCCAGCGCCGTCAAACCTGAGAAACAGCACCCTTTAGGCTCATGTCGTTGACCAGTTGATAGCGACTGGCGTATATCAAACATCTATTGTTAAGACGATCGAGATAGCGTCCTCCACCGTTCGACTCCTAGTGAGAAAATTAGAACAGTCAGTGGTGAGCTAACGGGATGGTACCGACATTTCGGGCTGTCTGTTCGTCTAGAAGAGATTCAGACGTGTGGCAGCAGTTTTTCGGCAATCGAAGGTTCAGATCTGTTGCGCACTGAGGGTAAGTTCACACCGATCGTGGTTTGATCAACGTGAATTGTGCCTTTGAATGCACGATCATGATGGCTGTAGGTGTGCAACCATGTGTTGTGTTTGTTTGGTTCCGAAAAGTCTCGCCTATTCTCATTCTCGGAAACTCAGTGCAGGCTGATTTCATTCCGCTGCCTAAGAGACTCTACCCAATAATTCACAGGTCTCGGATGTGCAGGCGCTGATGGTAAGACGGGAAGAGGCAATGTCGTCGGGATAGAGACTCACCAGCATGACTTGATGCATAGTACATAGTCATTTCCTGCTGATGCCAATGAATGACACTCGGGGAGAGAAGGTCCCTGATCGGTGGCATCTACCTGCTCGCCCAAGTTTTATTTGCATTCGATCTTGACAAGCTTGAAGACCAACCAACTTGAAACTGGTCTGGAATAAATGGATTAATTTTGCTTCAGATATCGGTGAAATGATTTATCATCCAAGCTGGCAACACCACGTCTTTCCGTTCGGGCATCGCTACAACCGCAACTCCCTGGGACTTTTACTGGTCTAACGCGCCCGTCGCATGCAGTCTGAACGGAGAGAAGAGAAGTAAAGAATCCCACCATTCACAACCCTCTGTCGACGCATCACATTCTGCCATTCATCGTCGACGAACAAAAGTTGTCAAACAGCTCATCCCAGGACACGAGCGATACACTCCAACACTTTCCCACTTGGCCACAGCGGAGGTGGCGGAATTTATGTAATGTGCTGTGATGACACCCTCAGATGCAGGAGCCGACTCAGTGGGCATATGATCATGAATCGTCATCGACGAGAGGAGAGACAAGTAGGTCTGTCTGAGGTGGTTCTTGTGTCTCCCTGAGGGCAGTGTAGACAGTCGTGACGAAAGCCCGTCACGGTGTCATCATAGTTCGCCTACAATGATTCGACCAGTGTCGCGGGCAAGTATATCATGTCTCCCGGAACTGAATGCTCCTGAGTTGCAGTACGAAAGATCAGTACGCAATACAAGTACACTGTAGGGGCTGCATAATGAATCTGCACCAAGGAAATCAACTGACCAAGCGCCAAGGTGGAATAAAAGAACGCTCTGATCAATTAAGGTGATGTTGTATGCACAGCTCGCCATTCACTACGGAGAACACTAGCCTCCTCCAAATCCTTAGTAGCACCAAACTTGCCATGGCGGGTGAAGAGATGGGTGACCTGGCGGGTGCAGCTCGAGACATTCTCGGGCGAGAATGATAGCTTCTTCGAGATCCAAAACTGCACCAAGCTTGCTATAGCGGTGGGAGAGATGAACTGCGAGATCATTCAGAGAAAACGCACGATCGGGGTGACCCTGTGGGCGCAACTCAAGAGATTCTCGACCGAGGACAATAGCCTCCCCAAGATCCCTCACTCCATCAAGGTTGTCATAGCGAGCGAAGAGATTATATGCGGGGTCGTGCGGGGACGATGCACGGTCTGGGTGGCCTTGGGGACACGGCTCGAGATGTTCCCGGCGGAGGATAATGGCCTCCTCAAGATCTTGAACTGCGCCAAACTTGTCATACCAGGTGGAGAGACAACTTCCAAGGTTGTTCAGAGACTGCGCACGATCTGAATGGCCTTGCGGACGAAGTGCGAGATATTCTCGACCAAGGACAATGGCCTCCTCCAGATCACCAACCGTGCCAAGCTTCTCGTAGCGAACGGAGAGATGCGAGGGCAAACAGAGACGATGCACGGTCAGAGTGGCCATGTAGGCGCAGTTGGAGACATTCTCAGTGGAGGACAATGGCTTCCTCAAGGTCCCGAACTGCATCAAACTTGCGATAGCGAGCGTGGAGATCAATTGCAAGATTGTATAGGGACAATCCGCAGGTGGGGTTGCCTTGCGGGCGCAGTTCGAGACATTCCTGCCCAAGGACAATGGCCTCCTCGAGATCCGTAACATCCCCAAATTTGCGGTAGCGGGCAAAGAGATTGCTTGCACGGTAGGTCAAGTACGTCGCACGACCGAAGTGGCCTCCAAGACGTAGGGACTTTCTGACGAGATCGATTGCTTCATTGATACGCTGTGCCGGCGAACGTAATCGTTTCACTAGCAAGCGTCTCAATACTCTTCTCTCCTATGCAGTCAGGCTGAAATGCGTACCCAGTGAATCCACGATATCTGATGAGACTCGATCCAGCTTGGTAAACGGACGTTTGAGCGAGTACTGGTCACCCTTGCAAGCATGATTAACTGCGAACTAACGAAAAGAAGATGCGCCTACATTTTGTTTCATCCTTGTATGTTAATCTTGGTTCGACGTGGTGGTTTGTGGTAACGATGCTGTAGACGCGCATCAAGTTGCACTAGTCACCGGCGCGATCACGTGAACTCGCAGGTGCTGTGCATACCCACCATCGGAGATCCCCGTTCATTCTTGTTCACTGAATTCATCAAGTCACCACGTGTCGTCACGCCGCCGTTCTCTGTTATAGCATGGCCACTGAGACAACTGGCTGGGAAAAATCATACATCCAATGACATACTGGATTGTTTCGTTCCCCAATGATCTCTTCCAGTCCCGCGTCCATGCAAGGAGGGATCACAGATTGACCAGCGTATGTTTATCGTTCAGGTGGTATGCATGGTGTTGTGAAGAGGTGGGAGTAAGTATGGTGAACGAGAAATCCACATGGTGCCCACATCACCAGTATATTGAGAGGATACTCGTCGAAATCGGCCCGGGTAAGATCTCTGTTGCCACTTTGGTCGACGCCTGTAAAATTAGTAGCAGCATCGATGAAAGCTAGAATAAGAACATAGCGGGCACTGTGTCAGGCTCGTCAAACTTCTTCCCGGTTCAAGGGTGTGACGGTGCGAATAACTTGAAACCCTCCCCTACTATCGTGGGAGTCAGGGATTACGATTCACGTCCGTTATAGAATCGACTGAAACACCAAGCCTGAGCATTCAAAGCAATTGGGCCCAGTCTCGATCTGTGAAAAGAGCATTGTAGCATGGTAATGTCAAGCCGCATGTCTCATTCTTCACGCCGAAATGGGGGAACAGTGGGAATGCTGGATTCATCGACGAAAAGCACGTGTACAACGAAAAAAGAGGGAGACGAACCTTGGATGGGTTGTCGCTGTTGAGGGAGGATGCCACCCTCTCCGAATTCGCACGGCTTGGGATCAGTGCCCATGCCTGGATGAGTGTAAGATTCAAAGGCAGGAGATAATCCACATACCTCGCCAGCTCAGACTTTTCAGCCACTCCCTCTCCCAGCATGCCATTCAAACCATCCCCCAAGTGCCGCCAACCCATCCTCCCCAGACCGGGTCCAAAAAGCGTCTTGTGAAGTAACAGTAATGGGCACGCTCACATTGGACCAAGATATCACTACAGAAAATAAAGACGATGATAGGTAGTGTCCTAGTAAATGTAGATTACTGTCATGGACATTACACTTTAGTGCCCGACATTTTTTTCCAGCGTCACATTGTGACGCTGATGTGGACATTTTGGACGCTGTGCAACAATGTCCTTTGCACTAAAATATAGTGTCTGAGTATGTTTGATTTCTGATCATTTTATGAGACTTAGAAGCAGGTCTAGTAGCAGATCTCATTGTATGGTACTACGGTGAAAAATACGTTTTCCAAACAAAAAAAAAAACATTCTACAATTCACCACTGCAAGGATCCGAACTCATGACCTCATGGCGACCATCAATTTCACATACAAACATGAGTATCTAACACGCTAGGCCAAGAGGCCATTGATATATCACGCATATAAATATTATATGTAGAGAGAATTTGTATCATGCTGTCGTTGTGTTATGCTCGTACTGGTAGGCAGGAGGGCGGGCATGTTCTTCATACCCCATTTAGTACAAAAAGGAGGTAAATAATCCATCATGGTAGGAATACCGATGTGAGCGTCACAAGCGGTTTGACACTATTTGGTAGTGTCCTTAGGCGGACGCTAAAAAGACGCGTCCCAGATAACAGCGTCCCGGACAGTGATTTCAGCAACAACAGCGTCTCAGACAATTCATTTTAGCGTAATTAGATTTTGTAGTGTATGACCATTTAGGGTATAGACAAATCATTCCAACATATCTGATTTTCACACTTTTGTGACATGATCAATTCATTAGTTTGGGCCAAAACTGTTCTATACCCTGTTGGGTCGCTCAAGTGTAGCCTACAAACAATATTGTGGCATTGTGATCTGAGTTTGTAAAGCCCAGAGTGATTCATATACGATTGGAACCCTACCGCCAGTCTGACAGAGTATATTAGCAGGCTGGGCCCCATTGCTGGTGGCTGTTCCTACTCTAAAGTCCGACCTAGTCTTGATTTAGTAGGCGATGCATTGGTCATATAAGAGGCTGAGCTGGATATCTGCGATTCCACCTCAATCTCGTTCAACAGCCAGACATCATCTACCAAACCTGAAGCCCCACTAAAACCAGCATTCATGAAAGCAAACTCTGACTTCGAATCAATGACTGTAGTACCAGGGGTTGAATCACTTCGGCATCTGCCTTCTGACTCCCCTCCATCTCCTCTGACTTCGGCATCGTCATCACCAACTGACTCTTCCACTGAAGGGTTGGATATCTCACCTACCCAGGCTGTCCAGAACATTTCCCAGGGTATTGCAGCGGTAATTTTCCTCCATACTTTGGCATGGCTGCTTCCTTACTAACAAATCAGATTGTTGACCCAGAACCAGTGCCACCTGCTTTTGGAGACGCTGACCTGCAAGCTCACCTTTGGTGTGAGGCACTGAAGAGGAAGAAAATTGCTATGGAGGATTTGCTCAAGGCTCAGCTATCGCTTGAGAACATTGAAGGGTTGGTTGCGCAGCACTTTGCTCTAGAGACCATTAATAGTACTCATGCGCGTTTCTTCTCTTCGTTGCGGAATCCCACTACTCCTGAAGCTGCTTACCTTCTCACCATTGGCCACGCAGCTATTCATCGTTCATCTTCTTGTGTTAAATCATCCCGTGTTAGCAACAAATTCTATACTGCTTCTTGTAGGAGTTCTACTAGGGTTACCCGACCTTGACTGTTGATTTGTGCTATTAGAATGCGTATGGCTACATGAACATGCAAAGCCTGTATTTGATTGAAATCAAAACCTCCATTGGTGTAGTGTAAAAACCAGGCTGCGCAGATATGCAAAGACATAATAGCTCTCGACACTAAGGACTAGTATGGAATGCGAATCGTGCTCCCTTTTTGCACAAAATCATACCAATCACCCATCTGAAAATATGTAAGCTGCTGACTGAGAGGGATGCTGAATATTTGTCAGGTGCATGAGCACAACTGCCATTGTCTTTCAGTCAAGGGGAGGGCGATGCAAAGATGAAAAACACCAACACTGGTTTTCGGGAGGACAACCACTACCGTAACGCGTTATTTTTTCCCATATTTAGTACTTGAGGCTTTGTCTAGTTCACTCCAAGTTTGTAGAGCAAGGCATTGATTGGCAAGTCCCGTCCAAACGCTTCGCAAACACGTGCTGATATTCGTCAGCTTCTCGGATGAAACCGGCTCACCGTTCTCCTCTTCCAGGTAAGGGACCTTCCCATGTTCTGCCATCTGTGTCTCGGGAGTATCCATCCAGGCTTCATAGCTCTTTTGGGTCCAAAATTTGATCCGAGGGTGTGGGCGTATTGCGACAGGCTACTCAGTGGGCGCGGGCTCTCGACGAATGGAGCTTCGAAAGTGAGGGGTATTTCAGCACCAAGGGTCCAGAACAAAAGATGGATGTTACCGCTGCCCTGCCAAAGAAATGCACGACGGAGATTGGACCCATTTACATCGATAGTTCTCTCTTGTAGCTGATCAAGGCTTACATTTACTGTAACCTAGCGGTGCTACCACGACTCTATTTTACACTCTGTTGCTGCCCTTGGTCATAACAATCGTCAGAATGAATCCGACGGCAATTGCGGAAAGTCAGGATGAAGTTGCCTGAGATTCTACGACTATTTGGCGCACTGAGCCGGGTGATTCACTTACTTAAGTAAGCCTGCAAACCATTTATATTTTGCTTAAGCGCTCCAGGCTGGCGATGCATCCGTTTCTCACCGATGATAAGTTATGACCAAGGGCAATAGTATGTCTGAAGCCGATTGTCGTCGCAGGTTCGCCTCCCCGGCACCCACACTGCCACCAGTGCCACCCCTGGATGGGATAGCGAGGTCGACCCGGATAAATTCGAGGGGTCATCTTTGGGGTTGCTTGATATGCCGTGGGTGCGGAGGGAGACATTGAGGACGACGACGCCTTGCACGAATGATGAGATGATGTCACGTGAGGAAAAGAGCAAGTTGTTGTAGCATACTGACTAGATTGCAGCGGAGATGAACCACAGCACTTGTGAGACGAGCTGTGGATGGATTAAGGTCAGACAGTTTGATGAAGCGACTGCGGATGAGAGTCTGTGTCTGGGATGGAGGAAGTACGACAAGTTGGTTCCAAGGCTTACATGGGACTTATCCGACGAGATAACTACTTATCCTACCGGAAGCTACGGATCGGATGAGAGGAAAGGTCCAGAAGAGGAGATAGTCGTCACGTTGTCGTGAGAAGGCGCGCAAGCTCGTGCTGCTCTATTACCAATTTTACCACTATCGACGGAATCCGCAGGATTGCGGCAGATTTCCTAATCTGTTCGTCGTGTCACGGGCTGGTCACTGTATCTCACTGTACTTCCGGATACCGACAACATTTGCCGAAAAGTATGACATCAGAATACTATTCGGCAAAGTTGTCGGACATCAGAGACCGGATGACCGGACCGAACAGTGACAGTAATTCCGCTGTGACTGACCTAGCAGATGATAAGTGCATCTGTTCCGAGTCTACTACAGGTGGGTCAAGGAGCCATTCGATAATTACGACACAAACCTGCTCCCTAAAGGTGTCGTATGCATGCCGAATTGTGATGCGTCTCCCCATAAATCGGCCGGGCAAGTTGCTGGATTATCGGAAGTACTAGGCACCTGTTTTGGAATGGCACAAGGTCACTCGCTTAACCCCGAGGTTCCTGTCATGCTGGCGTGTGATAACAAAACTCGTTCTACTACTTGGACTCCCAGAAATTAGCAATCGCAAAAACGGAATTGGCGGGAGGTGTTTTATCTGATCAAGCAGTCTCGTGGAAAACCTGGATAAGATCCTTCTGAAACCAGGCGATACATTACCAGTTCTTTGCCAGGGAGCGCGGAGTTAGACTGGCAGTGAGAGGGATCGTGAAAGTCAAGAACTATTTTCAAATGCGGATTCCGCATCGCCATGAAAACTGCTGTGCATCCGTTGATGTGACAAACGCATCAAACTTTATGCATCGCAGGACGGCAGCGGTGCAATTAATTGGTCACCTGCCCAAGCAGTTAGCTTCCGAGATAACTCCCGTAGTGAGTCCTGGAATGTGAATTGTCCACAGATTCTTCGTCTCCATTTGAGCTCAGCGACTCATCTCACACCAACACCGTCCCCCTTCGGGCCCAACAGCCCATCCCACACCTGCACTGTCTCCCCTCGGGTCCAGCAGCTTGTCTCGAATACCGGCTGTTTCCTGTGAGTCCAATGGCCCATTCCACACACGCACTGCTATCTCCCTTCGAGCCCAGACGTTTGTCTCGCACCCCTACCATCTTCCTTTCAGCGCAACTGCTCGTCCTAAATCTCCGCTGTTTCATAACGTAGGGAGAACTGTTTCAGGCCGGGGCCTGGAAGAAGTTGAGGCGGTGCTCAAGATGCAGTTGAAGAAAATGGCTGGCAAGACTGACTGCGATTGTCCCGAAACCAATCAGCATCGACACGGGTCCCTTTTCAACCTTGCCAACCCTCTTGGAATCAGAGGCACTCCTTCAGGTGATATTTTACACGATTTACCACATTCTGGCCCAGACGGAAGCAGCAGGGACAATGCCATCTTTGGCGGAAGCAATTCTGGATCAAGCATTTCACCTGGTTATGATCGTGCTCATGGAACGTGCGTCAGTCTTTAGTTATCTTTCTGCACCCAAGATTTTCGAGGACAGCAAAAATTTAATCAACATCATCTGCGCGATAAAGTATGCAGAACATTTCAAACTGTGCACAGAAGTGGCATAGACGAGTGGTGAGAGGTCGAATACACTGCGCGCACCTGACTCGGACTCCAGGTGGCAGATTTGGGTTGACGAAAAAGTATGGGGCTAGGCTAGGTGCCTCCTGTACATTGGCTATCCGTTCCCGGCGACAAATGTAACCTTTGGCCGAGACATCGAAGCAAATCGAGCTTTCGGGCTTACCTGTAACACGTGAATAAATTTGGTCACGGTAATGTATTCCAGGGTAGTGTATTGGCTGTCGAGTAATGTCATGTAAACAACACATCCTTGTCCAGCTGGCGTTGCTTACCTGGACGGGAAGGAAGCCTGTGTGAGACCATGTATCCTGTGTGCGTGATGCAGCATTTTTCTTGGTCGCTCATCCAACTACGCACTGCGAGGTGGTGTTTGTTGAGGTATTCAAGCTTGGACAGTTCCAGAACTTGTCGGCGATGCGTCAAAGACGAGAGACCAAACTTTTTCGCAGAGCTTATTCAACCGGATCAATGGTTGATACCTGAGACCCACCTATTCAACGAGTTCTGGTAGCGTTGGGATGGTTGTACTTTCGAGACTACGGGTGGTGGCATTCGAGTCCAAAGAGGACCGTGCTGCTTGGCCCCAGACTGCCGTAGCTGACCAATTGATCAATGCTACTGGTTCCCATCCGGGCCATCCCCTTTTCTACCATCCTTGCTGAGCGTGGAGATGGGGGCGTAAGTGTGATCGCATGACGTACCATGAACTCCAGTACTGCAACGCCACCTTTGCATTTTGAGATCTTGGATCCATCTGGATTTAGTAGCAACATTGGGAGATGCGCGGATTGAGGTCACGGTTGCTTGAGCATAAGGCAAGAATACAAGTCGAGGTGCAACAGAAGAGAAGGAGCCACTCCTAAGCGATGACCTGTAAGGGAATGTTTACACTGCCGGAGGGATACTTGCCTCTTCTCGAATTACTTGGGAGATGTCCATCTCATGATCATCAACCACCGAAGTGAGATAATACTATTTAAGGACCGATTAGTAGTGTATGTTCAGACTCGATGGCAGTCCTCTCTCACGCCTAACTAGGGTTGCTCACGGGTGACACCGTGGGTCAGTGCACGAACACCATACCCGTACCCGCCAACACCGTACCCGCAACGGGTACGGGTTGACACCGACCTGTACTACCCGTGATGTGACTCATTATCCGCGGTGTGGCAGACTCAACCCGCCGGTTGTCCTCGAAGATGGTTAAGATATCACCGGAATTCATTGCAACTACTAGTAGTGGTAGCTACTCAGTAGATTTCCTTTCTTTCTGCTGCCGGATGGCTGCAATAAGATAAGATCATTCGAGGACACTAGGTCATGTCGCATCCATGATCTGAGACACAAAAATGCCTGTGTAGACCGCGCTGACAACCTGTTACGGGTGAAATGTAAAAATTGCCGGCCTTGTGAGAATACTCGCTCGGCAGCAGTGGATATTGCCAGCTCTTCTCAAGCGACACTAAGTGGATAACATCAATAGTTAAGATCTGAATAGACACAACGAGTTACTTACCAAACTATGCAACTGGGTCTTCCTGAATGCTCAACCCACGCCATCCTTATTGGTAGCACTGACATCGTCAACGCCATCTATCGCAGTCAACGGGCTCTGACTGGTTAGTAGAAGGAACCGCCATGTCAATGATGGTAGCACCACGGCCATCATGTTGGTCAGCAGAGGGAGCTGGTGAAGGCTTCGACCTCTTTCGCGGGGGTATGACAAGCGTCACCCCCTTCGACATCTTCGACGGGGCCACGACAGCCACTTTTGTGGCTCGCAAAGCAGCAGGAACGGCACGAGAAGACGCAGAGGGGCAGGAGGCAAGACAAACTTGGGGACGGTACATGTCGTTGAGTTCGGGTGGGGCTATATGTTCCATTTCTTCTTCTTCCTGTGTTTACAAGCTGTGGGTTGTCATGCATGCGCGAGACAGAACATGAAGCTGGTTACCAGCGAGTTGAGCTCCCTCGGAAGAAGTGGTAAGGAGAGTGAATCGGGCTTGATTGGTGGTGTTGTGTTTGTTATTAAAGAATTCCCGGGCCACTCGGCCTGTGAGTCAGGTTCCAAGCACGATCGGAGGTACATTGCATAGGGGTCTGGAGAGGCTGGCATACCCGTGACAACCCGTACACTGCGGGTACGGTGTGCGGTGT
>JBBPTW010000101.1:0-18650 GCA_038094575.1 Phylloporus cf. nigrescens | reverse complement strand
ATTAAAGAATTCCCGGGCCACTCGGCCTGTGAGTCAGGTTCCAAGCACGATCGGAGGTACATTGCATAGGGGTCTGGAGAGGCTGGCATACCCGTGACAACCCGTACACTGCGGGTACGGTGTGCGGTGTTGGCACGGGTTGACAACAAGCCACACCATACCGCCATACCCATCATCAGACCCATACCTGTGAGCAACCCTGCGCCTAACTAATCCTAATTCTAAGACCTTCCCATCGGTTTCTTCAATCGTAACTCCATCTACCATTGCCGTGGCGATTTGAGCGCAAGTATGAGTAACATTGTGCACTCATACGCCAATTGTCGATGCTTCTCTGGGACACGACACAGGTCGAACTTTTCAGTTGAGTCTGTGTTTAGTGACCTTTTGGGAACGAACCTCGGTCGACCTGGTCTTGGGGATGAAATGGTAAAGTGACTATTTCATGGGAAGAGGTACGTCGCGATCAACGACTGAGTCCCCTCGCTGACCCACGCAGGACGTTGCTCCCCTGCCCGAGCAAGGACACCCTCCGCACACAGCTCGTACCTGCAATTGTCATGCTCTCCAATCCCACAGACAAGGGCATCCGTGCACAAATAGCTGAATCCGTCGCACTCATCACAGAGTTTGACTTTCCAGAAAAGCGGCTCAATCTCATCGACGTCCGGCCAATCTATCCCTATCGCACCTATCTGACGCCACCTCCAGCAACTCGTCCTCTCCCTCTCCCCAACAAAGTACAGCATCAACCTCGGTGTACTCAAAGCAGCCCACTCCATCTCCCGTCATTGGCGCTCCCAAGTCCAATCTGACCAACTCTACACCGAGGTCAACCTCGTGCCGAACAACAGCAACATGGACTTTGATGGCGAGACCACTCAAGTACAATACAGTTTGGACGAACGCTTGCACAAGGGCTCAGCGCAAAGTTCGCCGGCTTTGCGCGATCACCTACCCTTGACAGGTTTGGCAGGCAGCGGTGCAGATTGTGATGTTGACATGTCAGGGGACGATGTCGATGGAGGGATTCGAGCAATGATGCATGGATAGTCCAGTAACCTGGGAAACCACCTGCAAAAGCCACAGTAGTAGTGCTACAATATTGGTTGGCGTTCGTGTCAGTCAGCACGAGAACAAAAAAAGGACATTACAACACTCACTTTTGCCATGGGCTTTCCTTGGTTGCCACTGCGATCCGATTGGCAGATGGAGAGTATGACGGAACCGCCGCACTGGGAGCAGTCAACAACAAGCCCAGCCGCTGTCGTCTGCACAGAGAGTTCATCAAGGACGCGTTGATCCTCGTCTGGCAGCGCAGGCATATTCACCAAGAGCGAGGACACGATGGTCAACAAATTCAGCAAAGTGACAAGAGGGAGGGGGAACGAACAGAGGGTGGCGGGAGAGAGCAAACAGGATGGCGAGCTCTTTATATATTCAACCGAAGGAGTGGGCGACTAGTGTTGGAATGGTAAGTACGTCATCGTGGATGTGGAATGCTGTGACATACAGATCGCACGCATTGTGCATTCAAACCCTCGAGGGCCAGGACACAATGGAGAGAGCTATTGGGACAAGGACCAGTAAGAATAGATATACTTTGATGGCGCATGAGGCGAGGCAAGTGGAGGAGCAGCGACCAATGGACGCCAGAGGCTGTAACTTGGAGTGAACTGGCACAAGGGCTAATCACGATGTAAGCTCAGTCAAAGTACGAGGGGGAAGGTAGAGCAACGCACCATGATATATAGCCCGAGCAAGGCGGCTGACACGAGGGCTAATTGCTCAGGGAGAGGGAGGTGACCGGCGGGCGTAGCGGGAAGCACTGTCAATGGGCCCAGTCAAACGATGAGGGAGAAGGTAGAGAGACAACGCACAAGGGGGAGGGAAAGGGAGGTGACCAGCGGGCGTAGCGGCGAGTGCTGTGATGGGCTCAGTGGAAGGGCGAGGGGGGAGGGAAGGTAGGACGACGCACCGTGATATATAGCCCGGGCCAGGCGGCTGACACGAGGGGTGATCGCGATCCAATCCTCCGAGGAGGCTGACAGCTGGCCGGAGGTGGGCACGATAAGGGCGAAGGGGCGGGCGATGGGCACTGGCGCTTGAAGTGACAGGAAAGGTGTGGACTGACAGCAGGGGCAGCTAGGAGGCGGGCGGGCCGACAAGGGATATGGGCGGCAACAGTGGGAGGAGAAAGGAACACAGAAGGTTTCAATCCCCGCCCCATCAGCCGCAAGCCACCCAAACTTTGCCCCGCGACGGAGGTTCCTGAATTTGAAGCCCCGGCAAATGTTAGCCACACGCGGCACGTCCACCCACACTGGGGACCCAAACAAACTTTGACCCAAACCGGCTGAAACAAGGATTTTCTGGACGTCAGAATACTATTCGGCAAAGTTGTCGGACGTTGGAGACATTGTTACTGCAACTAACATGTCTGTGTGAGTTAGACGCACCTTTTTGCCCCATGCTGTTGCCACCGTGTCGTGTCGTGTCACATCACAGAAGTGGCAGGCCATTGTCATTGCTTCGCACTGAGTCATTGTGACTGCCGCAAAGCCCAGGAGAGAATTGCCAGTGAAGCAGGAGAGGGCGACATGACGCCACAGTCACATTATCATGATGGTGCCGAGATATGTGAGGAGAACACCTGACTATTGAATTTTCCAAGCACGGGCCAGGTGTCCGGGTATCCGAACATGCATCCAAGTCAAATAGTGACACATAAGTTATGCCCGTGTTACGTCACCTGTCACAACTCGTCGCCTAAGTCTTCCACGTTATTGACTTGACCAGTACTTGATGTGGCCATAGTTACAGGGGGCTTCACTTCCCTCCTGTCCATTGTCGTGGGTGACACTTTGTACTCTTTCTCATGATATCATCCTCCATCAAGAACAATCCATTACTCTTCTCCATTACTCCTATCATACGCCGCTCACCTGTTGGCCCCATGGTGTCTTTTTGAGTCCAACCGCTCTCCTGCTGCGTCTATTCAAGCCCCACTCCTTGTTCGTTGGCCCTGCCATGTCTGTTCAGGCACATTTGTTTAGTCCTCAAAAAGGTCCTGGCACAGACCAGACCGAATCTTTTGGTTTTCTGTGGTGAATGTGCTGATGGCAGTGTGAGTGACCTAGACACCACTCAGCTAAATGGCTGAAGCAGCTGAGCACAAAACCCACTGACAAACCTTGGGATAGGAGTCTTGTGGGCGTCCTGCACCATAGCTTGAAGATTTCGCAGTGCCTCGTGTTCTGTCACGAGGGTTAGTTCTCTTCACTGAGCGCATCAAACCAGTCTGCGAGCATGGGATCAGGACTGCAACAGAAGAATTGGATCACTTGCCTGTCGCCCCATTGTCTCTATTCGAGCACTGCTGCTCACTAACACCTATCGTGCCTTCCTGAACTCGGCCACTCACTTCAACATCCAGTTACTCCCAACAAGTTGCGTAGATTTCCCCCCTCAGGATAACCGCTCATAAGGTGTGTATAGACCTTCGGAGAAGACTGGGTACCTGGAGGTGGGCGAACTGGCCCTACCTTCTGTCAAGCGCAAAAAGTTCGCCGTGGATGCCTTCTGTGGAAAGGGACTTGTTTATCTCTAGCTGTGCTATCTCATCACTCGTGTGAGATATCTTCCCTTGCAATTCCCGATGTACGGTACTGACCAGACTTGTGCCTCTAGCAGATGGCTCAGAATTCTTTCCAGCTCTTCCTGTTACAGATGCAGACCTTGCCTGAAGTTCTTAAGATGCGCGCGTTGCAGACCATGTTCAACATGCTGATGGTCGCATGCGACCAGTTTCTTCATGCTGGGTCAGGGCAACACTGGGGTATGTTTGCAACATCAGCTGGTTGCGTGTCTAACGTTTCCATGTAGAGCAAGTGCGTTGTCAAGCTTCTACAGCACACATTCAACAAGAAGGAGGTGCTCTTGTGCACTGGGCTTTCCAAGCTCTTGTTGGTGGAGATGGTCTTGTATGACCAGCTATGCGTCACACGGTGTGGGTTCTCAAGAGTCTTGTGGTCGTATACCGATGAGAATAAACTTGCCCAATGTGGCCAGCCGCCCATGCCCAGAGTCAAGCATCAGGGTTCCCAGTAATTCCAAGCGGGCCTGGCGGCTTATTGGGGGATGCTGTACTCTACGCGTCGCTAAGAATGGCCTTCCTTTTTTTCCCATCTGCAAGGAAAGCCTGGTAGGTGACTGATCCGAATGGCACTCTATGCGACGCTAATACAAGCTTATAGGGAGGGGAGCGCTACTAGCAGATAGTTGGTTTTCACTTCCCATTCACCCTTCAAGTTCATCTCTACAACATGGAATGTACTATGTGCTACAAGTCGTTTCCCTCTCAGGGAGCACTTAGCCGCCATCGCTCCGACAAGCATGCGCAAACCTTTGTGGTCACCGTCAATGATGTCCAGTATCCCATTTCCCCTGTGGAGGGCAGGTATCACTGCCCGATTGAAGGGTGTGGCAAGACATATGAGGGCAGGGACGGCCTACGAAAGCATGTCAAAGATCGCCACAACTTCGGTGGCGGTGGTTCTACTCCTGCTTCCTCAACCACGAACTCTGAGCAATTGCAGCAGCCGTCTATGAAAGTCCCTCAAGGTTTGGCTTATGTTCTGTAGCGATTGTTCCTTTTAACATCAACTTCAGGTCGCGGTGTACAAGTCACTTTGGAGCATACCCTGATGAGGAACGCCAGAAGCATGCAGGGGAAAAGGGAAGAAGGTGAGCCACGCCCTTGTTGACAAATAAAGAAAACCTTCCTCACGCATCGTCGCACGACAGGTGGTTCGCGAGAGAATAGATCTTTGACAGTTGGCAAGGATACCCCCAGAGCCAACATCCTACCAGACTTCATTGGTGAGAGAGTGCAGGGTAAGCATCTGGCTTTTCTGCTCATGGCGTTTTCTAATGCATGACTACATAGGAACTACGATTCAAAATGACCTTGAAAGGGGAGACCTTCTCGACCAGCTTGGAATGTGGTTGCATGGCCCCCTCCGCATTCTAATTTGTCGTCAGTGTGAGATGGGCCTGACCACAGAGACGGCATTGGGCCATATGAAAAATCAGCACAACCTCTTCATAAAACCAGCCCAGAATAACGCTTTTGAACGATTCTGCAAGGATCACCTGATCCACAAAAAGCCACAAGATGTTGTTACCCCCAAACCGGGCGCCCCCCCCGTGGAAGGCATTGGAAGCCCCGTTGAGGGATTTGCATGCTGTGCGGACAGCACTTGCACATACAGTGTGCGCGACCGGCAGACAATGATCCGACATTCCAAGGAGAAACATGGGCTACGGATTACTGGCCAGCAGCTGCATCGTCCTTGCATGGTACAATGCATCTTCAACTATGGTCCTGGGAAGGTGTACTTCGAGGTCGACCCCAAGGCCACTACTGGATCCAACCTAGACGTGCGAAGATATCTCCGTGGGACTTTTTTACCTGCACATGCCAACGACCCGGTTGTTCCACAGAAGTCTGATCGCGACCGTCCCCCGCTACTGAGGATTACCCTATGGGACGAGTTCGAGCCAGAAATCCGCAGCGACGATGGACAAAGAAACGCAGCCTGGCGATTGAAAGGACGGCACACGACAGAGGAACAAGGAGGGATCTTCGTATCGTTGAGAAGGGTGGTGGAGGAGTACCACAAAAGAACTAGAGCGCTTCTGAACGAATGCCGCCACTCCTTCACTGTTGCAAAAGTTTTGCTAAATGGTAAAGGGTACACGCCAGAAAAGTGAGTCTTTTCCAGCCTCCTTTGCCACATATTCCCTCACCTTCCCGACTCTCCAGGACAGACCATTTTCGCTTGGTGTCGAAGGACAATGACAGCTACGACTTGCTGTATCTCCAGATGATCAGGACCATGATTAGAACGCTACTTGGGCACGAATTCAAACTGAAATTTAAGTACACCTCAGCCCAGGAAGAAAGCTTGGACGTCCTACTTCATTTCCTAAGGAGGCATGCACAGGAGGCAACGGAGTCTACCCTAATTGATGCTGTTCAGGTGTACCACCGCTTTTGCTGGGCCCTTGTGAACAACCGCGATGCGCAAAGCCATGGAAAATGGGAAAATCCTATCGAGCGGTTCCTTTGGCTCAGAGCTCTTTGTTCTGATGGTTCATTCCTCTCAGCAAAGGACGTGACCCCAATTCTAGCTCAACTAAAGTACTTTTGTCGTCTTGTCACGCTGCATGAGGGGCTGTCGGATTGCAACATGGAGGACCAACCTGAGGGCATCATCACGTCAGCACCCTTCCGTCTTACTTTGGTACTCAGGATTGGGCTGACAGATCTATTTCTTTCTGCAGACGCATTGGTAACCTTTACGATGATGCCCTTCAGCTAGGGCAATTGTCGACATTTAACATGCTATTCGAGTTACAGCAGTTCGCGTCGTCGCTGGCCTACAACCAGGTAGCTGAACCACAAGTATACGTGGATCCCACCTATCAATGGATCTCCATCGGGGAGCATACCCTCTATCTTCAGAACCTTCGCGATGGCATGCAAAAGCTCATACAGAGAGTGAAGGAGATGTATCTCCGCCTGAGTGGGGATGACGCTTGGGAGGGTCTACCAAAGGGGTTAAAGATCATCGACAAACTGGGCAATGTGGACCGGGGTTACTCCTTTCTGGAAGAGCAACCATTCCAGAGTGAGAGGCATGCGTTCTTTCTCTCTCTTGTGGAGCGACGAAGGCTTGGAACGGTCATGAAAGATGGGGTGTGGGCATGGGATCATGTCGCTGTGAGGGAGTTCTTGGACAGCGCAGACAGGCTCTGGGGGCATGTTATACACGCCCTCTATGTTGGCGTTCACCTCTCTACTCGCGTCACCCAATTCTTGCAACACCAAATCAGGAATGCAGACCGCCCCCGCAATCTGTTCTTTCAAGGGGAAGAAGGTTTCTTCTTTACGAGGTACAGCAAGACCACGCACCTGAAGGGTAGGGATAGCTGCACCCCTGCGTTTCTGTCTGATCCTCTCAGGGAGCTACTGCTTGTCCTGTTGGGTGGTGGTTTTAGGGAGGCGCAAGCAGTTCTTGCTAGCGTCGAGTATGGGGAAGAAGCTTGTTGGCTATATCGAACGTAGGTTTTCTATATCATCTCTACTAGCCCATGGATTGATCCCATCTTACCTTAGCTACCTTTGCGTGGCGAACGGCAAGCGAATCTCTCCGGAGGAGTTTTGCAGAGACCTGCCGAAAAGAAACTACGAGGTCTTCAATTGCCAATGGGGTGCAAGGGACTTCCGGCAAGGCATGGTCACGCTAGCACACCAATTTATCTCACAAAACGAGCTATTCACCGGCACCGACGACATTCTAGCTGAAGCTGCAGACCACTCAACAGAGGTTGACGTGGCTCACTATGCTATAGTTCACGGCACCCTACCTCAGGTCACCAATAACGAGATGAATAAGCACCGTTGGCTCGCCGAGGAATGGGGCAGTCTACTTGGCCTAGGCCCCTTTTCACCCCCTGAACCAGTGAGCATCCTACGAAGGAAGACCCGCTCCATGGAGATCACAGAGGCGAATGGGCTGGCTGCCCAAGTTGTAACCCTGGTGGTGGATGCAGTGATGAACAAGCTGGCTACTGTAGGACTAACGCGGGACACAATCAACTTGTTGAGCCGCGCAGCAAGCAAGCAACTTGAAAGAGCCTCATCTGAGCCTGAGCTCAATGAACCACCTCCATTCTCTCCCTCCGCCCCCTGGTTTTCAGAAGAGGCGACCTCGTTTCCCAGGGCAGATGAAGATGTCTCTTTCTCTGATATCCCAAAGGCGTTCACTGCCCACCCACAACCTAGGAACTTGAAGGGAAACCTTGAACCCCCCACATCGAGTTCGTTGCATGTTCAATTGCCAGGTCAACCTAAGAGGGCCATCGCTGAACTAGGCCAAATACAGGGCTCCCCTCATTCCTCGAAGCGACCACGCAGGATCACGACCACGGAAGATACGCAGGAGACCATGGAGGAAGTCATGGAAGTCACGCACGTCGGTGGCAAGCTCAGGGACCAGGACGTCAATTCCGCCAACAGCTCTACCCTGACTCGTACAAATGCAGGCACACAATGCTCTAGTTTCCCCGTCGATGGGGAAGAGCCACTCTCCCTGGTCAACTTAAACAATCCGTTGATGACCGACGAGAACGACTTGCAGGAAAACGTCCGCTCCACCATGAGTGAGCTGCTGAATGACCCTCATGTGCGGGAGAAGAGCAGGGCTCAAATACTTGCCATCATGGTTGTTATGCGGCGTGAGCAGGACGCCGTCATTACGATACGTACGGGTGGTGGGAAAAGTATGCTCTGGCTGGTGCCACCTCTGCTGGATGAAAGCATCCGCTTGATCGTCGTCTGCCCATACTCCGTCCTGCTAGACGAGCAATGCGAGAAGGCGGTGCAAGCTGGGTTGAGGGCAGTCAGTTTCAATCTCAGTAAACGCCCTCCCAAGGACACACAAATCTTGTTTGTGCAAGTAGAACACGTCTCTCAAAAAAGCACCTTCGAAAAGTGAGCGCATACCTTTGGGACATGGTTCAGTACTAACTCGCCCAACACAGATTCCTGCGTAGTGGAGAGGCTGCAAACTTCACGCATGTGATTATTGACGAGCAACACGATCATTCCACCTGCCCTGAGGATAGAAAGGACGCCTGGGGTGGGCTTGCATGTTGGGCATCAACGGCCAACATGCCGGTCATTCTCCTGTCAGCAACCAATCCTCCTCGCTTACAGCACCAACTGCTGACAAACTTTGGCCTTTGTTCGGACCGTACCGCCTTCATCCGCAGTCCTACCAATCGTCCTGAACTTGGGCTGCACGTAATCCATCTTGACCCGAGTGCTAGGTCAAGGGCTTTGGCTCATCTAGTGTTTACACTTCTGGGTAAACTGCGGGCCGACGAGAGAATGTTGGTCTTCTTTGAAAGCTGCCAGCTGGCAGAGGACTTTGCAAAGGAACACGACTTCGCGACGTATCACAGCAAACTTCCTGGCTCAGATATCAAGAGACAAAACCTGCACTCGTGGGATAGTGGCGCAACAAAAGTGATGGCCTGCACATCTGCATTTGGATTTGGAGTGGACCGCCCGAACATTCGCTTTGTCGTCATTTTCAACCCAAAGTATAGCCTTCTCACAACAATGCAGATGGCGGGCCGGGCGGGGAGGGACGGAAGGGAGGGTCACGTGTTCCTAGCGACATCAGAACGGCCGCCATCAATCCAGGGGAAGAACGACTTCACCTTTACGCCAGAGCTGGGACGGTTGATGTATCAGCAAGTTTGCAGGGTCTATCAGACGATGTACAGCATGGATGGACCGGAGATGGCACGGACGTGCATGGAGTTGCAACGGCAGGTGCCATGTGACGTTTGCGAGCCTAACAGTGAAATGCAAGTCTTCGCTGTGAAAGCAGTGCAGGATCTGCAGGGGAAACCAACGCCAGCCGGCACGCTGCAAAATGTTGGGAGCAGATCCAAGTCTACCCACAGTTCGCTCAAACGGACAGCAACGCAACCACTGGTAGGAGACGCCGTAGCCGATGATGCCGGGGTCCTCTGGGGCACGTCCCCTGCCAGCGTACAACCAGGTACAAAGGTACGCATGCACTGCATGGCATGGGGGATGGATAGCACATAACCATCTCCTTGCAGTTGGCTCCTCAATCGAACCCCATTCCTCAGTCTCAATCGGAAAGGCGGCTCACGCCTTCTGCTTCGATGCCTGACTTGCACTTCTCAGGCAGGGTCGAAGACTCAAACAATGCCATAAGAGCTCGGCTGAATCGCACAGCAGAGCTGGACAGGTACATGCCATTACTGCGGGGCAAGTGTCCATATCATTTCATCCTAGAAGGAAAGCTCGAAGTGGACCATTTTCCGGGATGTCAACTCGAAGCTGAATTGTCGAGAAGTTTTCCAGCAAACTTTCATGCATTCAAGGGGTCGTTCGTGTTCCAAAAGTACACGTACTGTTACACTTGCGGCATGCCGCAAGACAGGAAGATGAATGGCGAAGGTCCGAGGTGCCATGCGGCCCGCAACTGGGCAGAGCGGCAACCCTGCAAGTTTGGAAATTTTATCTTCAGGGCAACGTTCTGCATCTGGCAGAATGAACATCTACGGCAGGAGATGATCGAAGGGCTGGGTATTACAGAATCAATAGCTGAGCAAGAAGATTTCACTGAGTGGGCGGTGGGCGAACTTCGTTCGAAGGGCAAGTATCACAACTGTTTGGAGACGTTCCTCTGGTTCTGCAGGCGCATGGAGCATGCAAACCCTAAGTATTTCCTTCGTTAACGCTGTCTGTATTTGGGATCAAATTCTACATCTTCTGCTTAGTTATTCCCTCAGTTTGATCGGGCCTGCCTTCCATGCATTATCGTATGACGTGGAGCGATGGGAGCTGGATCGGACGATAAGCAAAAGATGACGTTCTTGCTAAAATGGTCATACTTTGGATGCGCCCCACCTGATCGGGAGCCGGCCCGCCAAGGCACGCATGTTGCTTGTTAAGTTCACTTTTGATGGCGACATCTTCGTTTCATTCGAGGATTGATATGATTTCTTCGACAGTGGGGAGAAAATTATGAACTGCGGCTTGCGTGTTGAACATCGAAGATGCAGTCAGGCTGGTTGGATCGGACAGTGGTAAGCTCGCCAATGTTGCAGCCAACAGCGACTCAGGAAGCGAGCAGGACAGGGAGTCCACGAGCTGTACGGAGAGTGGACTCAATCCAACGTTCCCATGTGGCATCAAACACACCTGGTACTTGTCAGCGGGCACCGTGTTCTCTCCGGGTCAAAATTAACTTTTGGAGGGTATCGGCGCACTTGTTGACGTCGCCACTAGAAAATATTAGCCTCGAGATCTCCAAGTATTCGAGCATCGAAGTTCATACCTCTTTGCAAACACCTGCACGCCATGTTCCAATGCCTGCAGGAGTGCGTCCCATCGACCACTCTTCTCATATAGTAGTCACAATATGCCCTGTCCAGTTGTTCAGCTTTGAACCCAACCATAGCAGATGCGACTCGCCTGCCAGGCAGGGATCTGGTTTGGCTTCAGTTCGATCGCTTTGCGACAATACTGCGCAGTTAATCAGGCCACCTGAACACACGACATACATGATGATTTTACTTGCTCGCTTTTTTCATGCTCTCCCTGCTCTAGGAGGCAAAGACCAAGAAATACATGGCTGCCGTTCGTTCGTTCATTGTGGCAGGAAGCAGGAGAGAAGGTGGGATGGGACCCAATGCGTTATAGTCGTCCGAGTCGGATCCATAATTGAGCACCTGGAATGCTGCATCACGTGCAGCCTCAAACCGCTTCTCGCTAAGAGCATCTCTCGCTGCCTTGAGTTTCGTTTTGGCAAACGACGAAGATATGGTGAGTCAACGTCCGAGTTGGTTCAAGTACTAGCCACTGTAGCGGCTGGCGGGTAGCAGGCGCCCCAGCCCAACGACCGAGCCGGTAGCACTGGTACAACCGCTATTGTAGTGATTATCTAACCTGTCGCATGTACAGGTATCTATGGCCCATGTCAAGTGCGAGGATAATCTATTTATCACTGAGCGATTGCCCGATCTGAAAGTACAAGAGTGATGGGCTCGCCCGCACTATGGTGACAACGCCAGGATCGCTCCTCTGAACCGCATATTCCTATACGACGACCACAGTGATGAGATTCGGCTGGGAGAACGTTCAACCCTCCTGCTGCATCGCTTTCTGCCAAACTGACATTTCCCACCCTGGTATCTTTGGCGACCTCAAAAAACGGGCCGGCATCAGCCTTTCCTAAGCGCTGATTCAGAGCTGATTCGGCAGGACCTTTTCGGCTACCTCAGGGTTTCTTGCATAATTCCCTTATTTGAGAGGGGCCCAACCAATCAGAGCTTGCCGACTGTGCCAAGGGATTCATCAAAACGTTACGGGACAGTCCTGCGTTGCAGCCCGGATCTGTTTAAAAGTTAGCCGGGAATGATCATGGATTATCTACTCAGCAGGAGCAGGGAGTCGTCGAGCGATAGCATCATCCGTCCTGCTCTGCGGATGCGGCCAGATGTACCTTAGGTCCGAATGGGAACAGGGGGGACATGACACTAGCAGCGCGCTCTTTCTTGCAGGCCGTTCGAATGAGCTATGCAAGGCTGCCGAGGCCAAATCCGGCACTGGTTGGCTCAGAGCCTGAATTTCAATTTCCTGATCTGGACCACAAGCGAGAAGCGCGCATAGTTGTGGCGTGGAATCACGCGCCCCTGCACGATCGCAGCTCCTTCTATTTTGGGGTGGGGGGGAAGCGCGCCGCGACTCAGATGGGTTTTTCTCTAGCCCGATATATAATACGCTGCGATAGATCGCAGGTTGTCATCATAACTCATGGGCCGGCCAGTGCTACTATTAGCATGCGTGATCGTGCGTGAAGCCCTTCACGAGCCTATTATGTGACGGCTCAAGCACTTACTAGCCTGTGGTACCGAAAGTCCGGTCCGGACTTCCCATGTTTATGACACGCCCCTGCTCACTGAATCAGCGCTTAGCAAACCTCTGGGCTGGTCCGTCACACAGCATGGCCCGGATCGCGATGCTCCCAACGGCCGGCATCAGTTTCTCGAACGTTCCACTTCGTCTCCCCATCCCTTTCGTCTCCCCCTCGCACTAAGGCTCGCCGAAGTGATGCACGGACTCTGCAGGCCGCGCGAAACGGATGAACAAAGAATTCCCGAGACTGCTCAAGAAAATGGGTTTGTCAGGGTGACTATCAGAGGCGAGATCAATGGCATCTTTGTGACTCGAAAGTGCGCCTTCGAGGTCGCTTAGCTTCCCAAAGCGCTCAAAACAAGTTAACAATGAATTGCGAAGGTTGAATTGCGAAGGTTATTGAGTTGGCCAGGCTTATTAGAGTGATCGTTAGGAGTCGGTTCTCCGGAGCGCTCAAAGCGATCTATCAAATGATTCCCAAGGTGGCTTAGATAGATGGACTTGTCATCATGATCATCCGGGACGAGTTCGACCGCATCTCTGAATACCGAAATCGCATCTTCGATATCGCTCAACTCCCCGAGATGATTTTGTAAGGCCACACTAAGGCTTGCCAGTCCCGCGCGATGTCGGTCATCGGAAATCGGCGTAGATTTGATTAATTCCCGGAGAATCATGATGGCTTGTCGTAGGTCGGCTAGATCACCAAACTGTTCAAAACGCTCCAGTACCAGTTCGTCACGCATATCCCATGAGGCCGTGCTTGTTATGCGTGGGGCTGGGGCCTGTTTCATGGACAACATCTCATCCGGATGATCGAGGCTCTCTCCGCTTCCAGCTGCACCCTGTTCAGGGACGTGTTTAGGCCCAAGGGCGACATCCGCTTCTCGGATACCTAACTTTTCATCAGATGTGCAACCGTGGAGAAATGGAGTTTTTTTTACTCATCGCGAGGGTGTTCTCGTTCTCCTTGTTGTGCGTTGCGGCGCGCGGGGAAACGAGCTGAGGTCGGCCCTCCTGACCGGAGGTATCCCCACCGTCTCGCCTCTGTCCACTGCATTCGCAGTGCCTACCAGAAGTACCACACGTCCACGAGCTGTCCTATAAACAACTATGACGAAGTCGCATCCGAGTCTCGAAACCTACTGTCGGGAGATCAAACGGTGACATCCTCGGTTGGTGCGATTGTGGTCACTCATTGCCGGCGGCTAGGCGGCCGCTGGCAGATGTGTTAGGCATCGTTGTTTAGAGCGTTGTGGGGGCCGTGTACGCGGGCAACGAAGGCCCTTTCTATGCTTCAAGTTCGTGAAGCTGTCCAGTGTCCACGTGCCAAGAGGTCGGCCTATTTTGGAGGATGCTTCCGTCGAGTTGTGGCATCTTTGTTACATTAAGCTCAGTTTTGAAATGAATTGTCCCCTGGTCAAGTTCATCCACCGTGCTCTAGGCCACCAGTAAGGGACCTAGTAGGCGCTGAGCCTTTAGAGTTGGTTTAAGAGGAATGCACCCCACTACGTCAGCACTGTATCGTACGAAAACCGCGACGTATACACGACCCGGCGAGTGGTTGTTGCAGCTCCTCATCGTGACGCGTCCCCAGCAAAACTTGACACTCTTGCCAGCGGTAGCAATCCTCGCATGATGTTCGAAGGAGTGACAAAACTGTCCAAGTTCAATCCATTTGCACGCATTCCAAGTATCAACCTTCCGGTGCTACATGGTTTGTCTGTCCATGCCGGCGTAGAAATTATTGACATCGACTGAGTTATTGAGCCAAAAGTACAGTGACCAACAGAACGATTGGTTATTATTCAGAATTTACTAAGCCCTCTTGCGCGACCTCGCCGCCATTAAAAGAACCTTCTCGAGATCCAATGTTTCACCTACGCATCTGCCTCTACCTCACCCATCGCTCGCATGCTCGCCATCGTTGGGCTCACCTCCCGTGCCTTGGAAGTGCTAAAGTTGGTTGTTCCTGCAGCCTCCGTCGTACTGCCATCACCGCTGCGGACAGCCTCGTCGCCCCGTGCCATCGCGCGGAAGAAGTCGAGTAACTTGATGACAGGCTATAAATAAACGAGTCCGTCAGCAATCAGCCATGCGCTCATCCACCTTGCACGAGTGCTCACGATCTTGGTTAAATCGTCTTCCGAAGCGTTCTCAGCATTGCTCTCCAATAGCTTGAACCATTCCCCGAACGGTACGATCGGGAGGACGCCCTTTTCATCTTGGAACACCTTGCGTTTGATGATCGAGCGTCGCACGAATGCGATGATCTCGGCCCATGGCGCATTCTTCGGGTTGACAACGTTAAGCGCTGGTGGGGCCTCCTTGGCAAAACCACTCTCCAGGGTCGCAGAAGCCGCGTTTTCCTCGCGCATCCACGAAAACACCCCGGAGGTGTCATTAGTCCGTGTGATCAGCAGCCAAGAAAAAATTTCGTTCAAGTACTCACACCGGCAGCTTCCGGGAGCGCACCGAGGGCGACGCCAGATTTAACAAGGATTGGGAACCAGTCTGATGTAGTCCAGGAACCGCCGTGTCCACCAGCAATCTGGCTGATGCGGAACGACGTTTTGTGCAACCCACTCTTGACGATGATCTATAGCTCTTGTCAGCACGAACGACCAACCAGATACTTGGCCACAACTCACCCGTTCACTGGCGTATTTACCCCCCCCCCCCTCCCCCCGTATCCCGCGCCAATGGCAACAGAATGGCCAAGTTGAACTTGCTCTGGGAAAGGTCCTTTCGAGCTATCCCATCCCTGTGCAGAGGCGATCGAAGACGTGAACAAGAAGCGGACGCTTTCCTTTTGGGGTGAATCCAGAGCAAGGTCGATCAGGTCCCGTGATGCCTGGATACTGTCCTCAAACAAAGATATTGCCAGGTTAAAGTCGAGGCGCCACGCGTTGTGAATAATCAACGCGTCGGATCTGCAAATAATGCATCAGTAAATGCATATTTTCCAGGGGAAGTATTGACGTACCTCTTCGTACTGCGTTGACGCGAGGCCGCAGTTTTGCTGAGACGCGTCTGCTTCAACGTAAACGAGCTTGCTCAAGTGCAGCAGGTCGACCTCAAGTTCTATCTCTTTAAACGCGGATATTTGACGCTCTGCGATTGGTTTTGTAGAGGGGCGGTTGAAGGCATAGACGCGCTGAACCGCCGGGCTTTTGAGAAGCTCTGATAGTAAGAATGACCCGAGACCACCCGTAGATCCGGTGAGCAGGACGACAGCAGGCTCAACCGACTGGCTACTTGGAAGAATGCCCTCGGCTGGCCCTCCTAAGCCTACAGGATACTTCTTGATCATGGCATCGATGGCTTGGCCATGTTTTCCGACGAAGTTTACCCCATTGCTAGCACCCTCATTCTTGACGAGATCAGCGACACGAGCAGAGAGCTGTTGAATGGTTGGGTTTTCGAAGACAAAACTGGGAGAGAGATGGGGTGCGGCCTTCATAATCTCTGAATCTGTCGATTTTCGCAGAACACCCAATATCCGGTTTCGGAGATATGCGACGCTTAGACTGAAAACAGTATCGTGTGAAAAGGTTTTCCACATTGTTATCTTAGGAGATCATGCACCTGTCAAACCCTTGAGCAAACAGGTCGGTGGTGGGGTCAATAGAGCCGTTAGGGCTGATGGTAAGAGCGCATTCCAACAGCCGCTGTTCTAGCACGTCGCTAGCCCATGCGGATGGACCAGTCAAGCCTTCAGGAGCTTCCGCGCTCGCTTCAACAGCATCATACCTTGACAATCGTAAGTCATTATATCCGCATCTGCGCGGTATGATGACTCACAAAGAGTTGATCTCCGTTTCGTAGGCTTTCAGAGCCGCTTTTCGTTGAACTGTCCCCTTGGCTGCACGTGGGAGTGGCTTATCTACCCCTGTCACCAAGATCATTTCCTTGAAAATGCGACTGAATGCCGGAGAAGGCTTGTTAGCCTCTTCGATCACAGGCCTTCATTTCGCATGAGTCTACGCGCTCGGCCAAGTGTTAACTATAGGACTTACCAAATTTGATTTCTGAACTCGGTCACAGCTTTCTCGTCGTTGGCGTCGAGAGCATGCCGGGGTTCGATCAAAACGCCGACCTGGTTTCGTTCCAGTCCGAACATGACAGCGCCCTGCACAAGGGGGGAAGATGCAACGATGCTCTCCATTGGGACAGGGACAGTGTTCTCTCCAGATGCAAGAGTGATGACATCGTCTGCCCTCCCCACACTGTAGTGGAGAAACAAAGACGTGAGTTCAAATGGGTATAGACCAACCAGACAACGTACATCCTCCACATGCTCTTGGTCGGATGTTTCACAAAGACATCCGAGGTGGCGTATCTGTCGGCTGATCAAGTTTTATTAGCATCTCCCTAGAAGCATCTCATACCAAAATTTGAAACTCGTATGTGACATCCCCTTGTGGCAATCACCTGAATTCTGGGCCCTCTGGGAAACACATCCGCATCCAACCACCGTTGATGATGCCTTGTTCATGAGAAGTTGCCACGGGGGCTCTAAATTCCGTCCCGCCATAACTGCTTGCAACTCGTACCCCAGCAGCCCATAACGTTTGGTCAGTCTTGATCGGAAGAGGACCACCGCCATGCAGCTAAAGATATTTGGCTAGAAAAGAGAAAGTTGGACGTGAACGGACGTACGATGGTGGGCACCTTCTTCAGCACCTCGGTGGCTTTATCCGACATAGCCATCTGTTCGAGGAACGTTGGAACCGTCATGAGGAGGTTGCATTCTATTTTCTTGAGATACTCGATCACATTCTCGCTCGTCGGTATGACTGGTTGAGCAAGCGGGTCATGGTGCGAACGCGGAGGGTAGACCACCGCCGTGAAGAGATATGAGTTTAGGGAACCCGGCACTACCTGAGGAATGAATGTAAATGGCGGGGGAATCTAAGTCAGGACGTTCCAGGGGAGGCGGGTGCGGCGTAAAAGGGTCAGAGGCGACCTCTCACGCGAGCTCCGGGAAAGCGTAACGAAAGGCAGGGAGTTCATGAACAGTCAACTGCACGCCCTCCATCTCGCGTCGGATGCCATCGATGAGCGCTTCATGGGCGTGATCGAGGGTGATGATAAGCGAACAGTTGGTCTTCCTCATCATATCGACAGCCGCCGTAGGAGAGTTCCTGGGAGACACTGGGAATGGCTAAATGGCATGTGAGAATATGTCCAAGCAGGCATAGGAATGAACGCACGACCCATCCAGCAACTGACAGGCCGGCAACTGCAGCATGGTGGGGTACTGTGTCAGTGTTGGCAATGACCGTGAAAACCTCTCCATCAGGTCCTTGACGGGAGGGACGAAGAGCATGCGCAACCCGGTGGGCTGCTCGACCGAATTCAAGGAACGAGATTTCGGTCACCGTGCTTGGTGAACTTTCATTGATGTAAACAGCTGGGAAAGAAGGGTTCTTTTCCACATGGAAGTCAACTATATCAGGGAGTAAGAGGGAGTGGTCAAGGGGAGCGAAATCGAGGACGATAGAGGCCATGGCTGATGAAGATGCAGTGGGTTACTTCGAGTGATCTGTGAAGGGAGAACTCACAACAAAGACCTTTTATAACTGAGCGATCCCAGGAAGCGCAACGTTTTACAAGGATTATCATCCGCGGAGGACGCATTGTGATCATTCATGGAGGTTCGGGGAGCTCTCCGCACCATCAGGAAGACCGGTCGACCCGGTAACTTGTCCTTTTCCCAAAAAAAATTTGATCGAGCGCAGTCAGCAAAGAAAGCAAAGAATGTTAACTTACTAGAGAGCACCTGGACGCACCTGATAGATGCTAATAGCAGGCTTAAAGGATCGCTCGGCTTGTGAGTTGTGGAAGAGCGAGCCGCACTGGACCCTGGGAGTATGGGCCTTAGAAAGAAATACCCGGTGTGACTAGAAGTCGATGACTTGGGTATGACTTTCCTGAGCTAGTCGATCGGCGTCAGCACCTAGCACTACAGAAAATAAAGACGATAGTAGGTAGTGTCCTAGTAAATATAGATTACTGCCATGGACGTTACACTTTAGTGCCCGACATTTTTTTCCAGCGTCACATTGTGACGCTGATGTGGACATTTTGGACGCTGTGCAACAATGTCCTTTGC
>JBBPTW010000100.1:0-34363 GCA_038094575.1 Phylloporus cf. nigrescens | reverse complement strand
TGGAGGTCATACGCTTAGGCGTGTAAAGCAACCGCGTAATGAGGGTAGTCGCTCCGGCTGGATGCACCGACGTCCATGCCAGCCCTTTCATCGATACCGTCAGCACATATGCACGTGAACCACCCCCGACCTACCTTCTGCGATGAGACCCGGTGTGCCAAACTCGACGCCGTAGCCAACATGGATGATCGGGTGGACGAGAATCTCGAAGAGCCGGTTCAACATTTGCGGTTGCCCGGCGCCCTGCTGTGGATTGCGGACGTTATAGTGAAGCGAAAAAATGTATTTCTCAAGGATATCAGAGATGCTCGCACCAGGTTCGAGCACGACGCGGCGGAAGTAGTTGAGATATGCACTGTAATAGCTGTACGCCAACGTCAGCGACGAGAAGAGGGGGCAACGCAGCAGGACGCACTGGTCGTTTCCTAAGTAGTCCGTAAAGTTGTCGTCCGTGATCGTAACGTTCTTTGGCGCGACGAACGCGTCACGCATGTGATTGAGATGGACGTCCTCGTACGTAGCACGGATCACAGGTCCTGCTGCACCGAGGGCATAGATGGCGAGTAAGTGGTGGACAGAGTGACTACGCAGGCCTTAACAATTCAGGATACGCTGGGCTCAAATGAGAGACGCACTTGTGAAAGCTGAACTCGTTAAAAAAGATATGACTCCGCTCGTGATTGTCCCTAAGTGCCCTGAGGAGTATAGCCGTGGACTCTGGGCCAGAGTTGGGCACACGGCTAGGGGAGAGGAGAGATGGTGGGGGCTTAACCCCTGGAAAGAGACGAGACAGTACCTCCCGCGACGATGGCACCACGGGGACAATGGTCTCTGGTAGTGCGGAGGTGGCCATGGCAATCTAAACCTAAACGTCAAATGTTCCGGCCTGCTCAATTATATGCTTCCAGGACATCGGATGATTCGTCATGTGAGGCAGCACCTTGCCCAGCCTGTGACGAGAGTCCTCAGCACCAGCCATGCTGTCCGTGCGGGTAAAGGACCCGACGGGCCGACGACGGCATCTGCGAGGAGATCTGAAGTGATTGCTAGGATACGGTCCAGTTTCGTTGGATGCATATTTTCTGTTCTGTGGCGGTTTTATGTTCCATGTTGGCACGATTCGTCACCGTGTTGAACGACGCGGTCGTGGCTCATCACCGCGTGGGTTAGCTTGAAATGATGTTGACGTTTCAATTGAAGAGCTCACCATAAATGTCTGCTACTCGACTCCGTTACAAGGCTCGGAGAAGTAAAGCAGTGGATTTTCTCCTTTTCAAAGGTCTTGAAGGTAACTTGGAGGTGCATTGTGGTAGGACGAAGTAGTTTTGGCGTATCTGAATGACGTAGGACAACTTTAGAGCTAGAACGTCGCGTAGTGATTACATCGAAAAATCTGTCCAAGCCATGTCCATTCTTGACCAGATACACGGCTCTCTTAGCATCTTCGTGTGGCCAGTTCTCCGAGCTCGCAGGGCGGACAAGCTTGCCCGTCCACAACTTGTTGGCTTAGCTGGGAGAGCTCGGAACCAACGTGGATGAATTAAGCGAATACTGCAGCACCGAAGGGGTAACTCGAGTTGTCTAGATGTGCGTCTAGCGGCGTCAAAGGACTCAACGACCTCTGAGACTTTAGAGGTATCATAGGCCTCTTTCATCTGTTTCGCGCTCACCAACTCTTCTCTGCAGGTTATCTGGAAGAAGCATCCGTACCCAGCGAAAATGCCGTCTACCTCACCTGTGTGCAGCTCCCTGAGGATGTTCCCATCGTCGACGGGGTCGAAGAAGATGTCGAAGAGTCCGACGATGAACCGGATGATGTCGATGAATCAACGCCTATTGAAGCTACCGACCAGTGTGCAGAACCTCTATCATACCGTGAACATCCTACAGCACCCCTCACCCTGATTTCCTACCGTTGTTCCCCGATGCCTCCCAACCATAGCCCTCCTCCCTGATGCCCGCGTCGCATGCCGTGTAGAACGACCCCCATCACGGCTGCCACAACAGATCACACCGATCACGGGCGACGGCGACCTCCTTCAGGTACCATACTCGCTGTCGTGGCATCCAACTGGGCCCTCTCCGCTGCGGGCGTCTAAACCCTCACTTACTCGCTTCCTAACGCCCTCGATACAACAAGCACTGCTGGCTGCGTATCACCACATATTGACTCATCTGTCCCTGAACCCGGTCCACTCATCCCTGCAAAACACAGGGTGACGATGATCCTTTTGTCTCAAGTGCGGCATGATACGCACTGGGATACGCCGTTGATGCTGTGCGCGAACGTCGTCCCCTGTCCTCCGCGGGTCGCGCCGATCGGACTACATATCATATCCCATTGGACACAGCGCACTCGAGGACGTGGGTTCAGGAAAGGAACTAGATAAGAGACTCATGCTCCTGCCCGCACCACCTTGACCTGTGTTTGGCAACGACAAGTCCGTCCTCGCCTCATACCAGGGCTCGATACCCCTGAGCTGGCGCGCCAGGTTCTACCCGTATGTATACTCGCTTTTCCACGGGTGAACGCGCTGCTGAGGGGGTGTTTCTGCGTACAGGTTCTGTGGTGTTATGTGCGACGCATCTCACACATCCGCCGGTTCTACAACGCGGTCCGCGGAAGCTGCATTATGGTGTGGGCGTCCCGACGCCGTGAAACTCGTTTCTCGGAAGGCTCTCTAGACTGGGTCCATGGCGCTCTTTGCGGGGACGTGTGTGGTCGCGGTGTGTATTTTGGAAAAACGTCAATGGAGGCAGGGACGTTCGGTTGCGATCATTTATTTTAGGCAAAGGTGATGTTTTGTGCTGCTTGGAGGATATGACACACGATTCAAAATACATGGCCAATGGCAAACTAGTTTCTTGCCATACCTTGGAAGTCTTGACGGGATAAATTACATGACACGGCTGTTCTTTGCTAGTGCTCGACTGGTTATGGCGAGTTCAATTCGATTGCTATGTCCAAGTTATCCGAGCTCTTACCTTTTCTTCTTGGGCTGTATTTGAGTGTTAGTGGAGTCAGGTCTTGCAAATCGCCCCCTCCTGGAGCTATTATAGCGTCGGTGGTTGGCTTTGCCATCATGGCAACGCATGTGCGTGCGGTGGACGTCTCCCTCGTCGTGTTCTACTCACTAGCTTCCAAAGCACCAAGCGTGAGTATTCCAACTCGCATGCCACCGCGTGGGCACTTGACGGGTTTGCAAAGAGGGCAAACAGCGCAAAGCCCAGCTCGAGGCAGGTTCTCTGCAACAGCGCCGCAGTATTTTTCGCATCCATGATATGGGGCACGAAATTCACCCCAGACCTGTTTCCCTAGTCCCTGCTTGCGCGCGCTGTTCAAGTCCCGGGTGGCCCTGACGCGTATCACAGAGATAGCTGGTGTCCCACGTCGCCTGCTATGGTCGATGGCTTCCCGCGCGCACTTGTCTTTGTCACTGGGGTACGTCTCTCGGACCTGGTTTCTGACATATCTTAAAACGCCCGTTGCAGCCAATTCGCCTGCTGCTTGGGTGACGCGCTTGTCTCGGAACTAGGCACCCCGTCTAGTTCCCCGTCCATCCTCATTACGACCCTCAAGCCAGTGCCTGCAGGGATGAATAGTGGCATCCCTCTCGGTGGCACGATCGCGTCCGCCATTGGGGGCGGCATCGTTGATCTCGCCCAATTCGCAAGTTTGATTATAAAAAACCGCGTTTGCAGAGCCGATCGGATGACATTACTTCCTATGCTGATTGGCTGGGTTACGGCTGCGGGAGTCCTCGGATCTATTGGTGCGCATTTAATCTCTTCGTCATCACAACCCTTTGACGATGATCGGTCGACGCAGCTGGATTCCCTCGGAGTTTGTTGTGGATGATCGTCTGTTGCCCATTCCTTTTATTTCTTCTATATGGTATTGTGCAAAATCGCGTCTATTCCGCGAGAGATGCTCGGAGGGAGAAGGTAGATGCAAGGCTATTGGCAAAAGAGTGTCTGCAGATGCTCATGAAGGATTGGGGCGTGGTATATGTATTTCTAAATTGTGGAAGGGATACTATTACCCATGGTAATTAAAATCATGATCTGGACCCTACATCAATCCAGACAGGAAGGTTTGAAACTGAGAGATCCATTACCAGCTGCAACATGGAATTGGTGCAAACAGTTCCTGGACAATAAAATTGGAAGCTCTGCTTATATACATATGTATATGCCAAAGCAATTGAAGGTCATTTGTCAAGATTGGTACTATGTAGAAACCATGTCAAACTTGAGTGCCAAATCTTGTGACTGGAACAGTATAAGTTATCAGATCCAACATGAAGTCCAGGACTCTTCAAACAAAGAACTATTAATGTTAACATGGAACTGCCTATCAGGAGAAATCACCAAGGAATGGACAGGAAGATAAAAGAAGTTTCTATTCCAGGGTGCCAGCCAGCCAAAGTAAGACATATCAGAAGATTGAATCCAGGCATCCTTCTTGAAAAGATCACCAAATGAAGCAAAGGACTGAATATCCCAGACTTTGATTGAACCATCAAATGACCCTGAGATTATTTTCCTGCCATCAGGTGAATAGGCAACAGAGTTGACTGAGCCTGTGTGTCCCTGGAATGGTCCTGCCACATGCTCTCCAGTGGTTGCATTCCAAACTCTGATAGTGTTATCCATGGATCCAGAGACAATGAATTTGCCATCAGGGGAATAGGCAACAGAGGTGACTGAACTTGTATGTCCATGGAATGGCCCTGCCATAAGTTTTCCAGTAGTTGCATCCCAGATTCTGATGGTCTTGTCCTGGGAGGCAGAGACAATGGTTCTACCATCTGGTGAGCAGGTGACAGAGTTGATAGAGTGTTTGTGTCCTTGGAGTGGCCCTACCATAAGCTGCCCACTAACCACATTCCAAACTCTGATGGTCTTGTCCCAGGAGCCAGAAACAATAGTGCTTCCATCAGGAGAGTAGGCAACAGAGTAGACTGCACCTTTATGCCCTTGGAGTGGTGCTACCACAAGCTTCCCAGTGCCTGCATCCCAAACTCTAATGGTCCTATCCCAAGAGCCAGAGACAATATTACTGCCATCAGGTGAATAAGCAACACAGGTGACTGAATGTTTGTGCCCATTGAATGGTCCTGCTACAAGCTGGCCAGTATCTGCATCCCAGACTCTAACAGTTTTGTCCCAAGAGCCAGAGACAATGTTTCTGCCATCAGGTGAATAAGCAACAGAGGTAATTGAGTGCATGTGTCCTTGGAGCCCTGCTAGAAGCTGCCCAGTACTTGCATTCCAAATTGTGATAGTCTTGGCCCAGGAGCCAGAGACAATATTCTTGCCATCAGGTGAATAGGCAGCAGAGTTGATAGAACATGTGTGTGCCCAGGTTTGCCCTACCATATGCTCCCCATTGGTTGCATCCCAAACTCTAATGGTTTTATCACTAGAACCAGAGACTATGGTCCTACCATCAGGTGAATAGGAAACAGAAAAAACTATGTCTGTATGGTCCTGGAATGGCCCTGCCACAGACTTCCCAGTGGCTGCATCCCAAACTCTGATAGTTTTATCTTCAGAACCAGAGACAATATTCCTACCATCAGGTGAATAGGTCACAGATTGGACTGCTTTTGTATGGCCTTGGAATGGCCCTGCCACAGGCTGCCCAGTAGTTGCATCCCAAACTCTAATGGTTCTATCCTCAGAACCAGAAGCAATATTTCTACCATCAGGTGAATAGGCAACAGAGCGGACTAGGTCTATATGCCCCTCAAAAGGCCTTGCCACAGATTGCCCAGTGGTTGCATCCCAAACTCTAATGGTTTCATCCTCAGAACCAGAGACTATGTTTCCACCATCAGGTGAATAGGCAACAGAGCAGACTGCATCTGCATGCCCCTAAAATGGCCCTGTCATAGGCTGCCCAGTGGTTGCATCCCAAACTCTGATAGTTGTATCCTCAGAACCAGAGACTATGTTCCTACCATCAGGTGAATAGGCAACAAGAAGAACATAGTTTGTGTGTCCTTGGAATGGTCCTGCCACATGCTCTCCAGTAGTTGAATCCCAAACTCTGATAGTTTCATCCTGAGAACCAGAGACTATGTTTCTACCATCAGGTGAATAGGCAACAGAGAGAACACAATGTGTGTGTCCCTCAAGTGGCCCAGCTATTTGCTGTCCAGTGGCTGTGTCCCAAACTCTGATGGTCTGGTCCCAAGAGCCTGAAGCAATACTTCTTCCATCAGGTGAACAGGCAACAGAGATTACAGCATCTGTATGCCCATGCAAGACATGAATCTCTGCTGGCCAACTGTTTGGATGTACTGATGTAATGGAGACATGCCAGTGCAGACAGTCAACCCAGAGTTCCCAAAGGGATGAACTAGGTGGGATCTGGGGCATGGCTGATAGATATATATGTGGGGTGGATTCCTGGATGACAGGTGCAAAAACTTGAATGAATTGGAATGCTTCTGAAGCCAGCATGGCAAGATCTTCATCCTAGTAACACTTCAGTACTTTACAACTACCATCAAGTTGGGATTACCTCAGTCCATTGTACTAACTTGGTGCAGGTATCAAGGGCAGAGATGATGGTTGACAGGGGAGAGGAGAGGGAAGGAAGACTGATGGCTTCAACCCAGTAGGGGAACTTGCTTCCAAAGAACAGGGACACCTCATTCATCAGCTCGGGAGTACATACAGTGTCTTTCAAGTGATCCATCCAGTGTAGGCAAGAGTAGGCCAGATGGGAGGGTATAGCTTGGGTGACACGAGCCGAGAGATCAGGAATGGCAGTATTGAGGACCCGAGAGTCCTTGAGGTTGCACATGTTGAACTTGAGTGCCTTTTGCATGCAAGATAGTAGAGCTCGTCCGAGAGAGCGAGAATGGCGTGGTTGAATAGGAACATAGAAGGTGGAACTGCGGGCCTCGTCGAGCAGGAAGTCGTAGAATGAGTTATGTAATGGACAGATGGGCCGGTCTTCGTTGACCACCCCATCCAACACTGATCCAAGAAGTTTGATGCTACGGACATCCAGGCATCCGTCAAAGAGAGTAGAAAGCGATGTGAGAGAAAGAGGTTCACGAAGGGCGAGTACAATTCCCATCACTTCTCGGAAGCGATCCTGAGCATCGTCGTCGATAAACTGTTGCTCTAGGATCGTTCGGTAAAGGTTGTCCAGGTGAGCCCCTTCACTGTGATCGCCCCGCACTAAAATCTCGAACCGTTCTTGCACCCGGACCTCCCCCATACTCTCTCCCAGCCCATGTATGAAGCTGCATGCGATGGAAGCATATTGAAACGATTGTTGGGAACGATCGACAAGTAGTCGACACCACTCTTCATTCGGCCGGATAGATTCGAGGTCAGTCGCATATCGATCAAGGGAGTGATGGATGAATCTCTGGATATCCCCACCAACGATGTCCGGTGGGATCTCGCCTATCTCCTTATGGATCACTTGAGACCCAAGCGAAAGTGCGGTGAGGATGTCACTTTCAGGACGAGCAGTGATGAGAAATCGAATGTTCGTTGGAAGCGCCTTTTCCCTTATTTTCGCCGAGAACGCCCGCAGAATATACCGGCGACTGGCTTCATCTCCGCTTTCGTCAAGAGCGTCGATGACCACTATCAGCGGTCCGATCCGATCCATATCTCGGCTAGGCTTGATGATGAATTCCTCCAGTTGTACAAGAGCCGATTTTGATGTGCGAAGCCCTCAGTCATCTTTCACGACCCGCCACAACACGGACTTGTAGTGCGCATCGCGGTCCGCCAGGTCACGTGCGATGGTCGCAAAAAGATTCCTCGGGTTACGATTCCGGACATCAGCACTGCAGAACCGATACGACGATCCTAGTCGTCCTTGTTCATGAAACTGTCCGGCGATAGTGTGAGAAATTGCCGATTTGCCCGATCCAGCGATGCCAGTCAGAAGACAGACTTGTGGAGCATCGTCGTTGGAATTGTTGAGCACGTCGTAAATTTCTCGAAGTAAACCCTCGCGCGTGCCGGGAAAGCATCCCTTCCCTGGATGCGAACTGCCATGCGCATACTCCATATCGTTTAGGTCAATCCTTTCCGCTGCGTTCAAGCCCCGTCAGCTCCCAACAGCGGTATTGACACCCTGGACGTACCAGTGTGTTCTACGATGTTCATCATGCGGAAGACGGTCAAACCCGCTTGCGTAATAACTTCCTCGGTGAGTTCGCCCTTCAGTTCCTGGAGTTTGTCTTCATAGGCAACGATCCTTGTTCTGACTTCAAAGGCTGAGTACTTTGCCATGCGTATCCCTGGGTGCGAAATGAGTCATGGTCACTATCGAATCATGTAATGACTGACAAAAATTATCCTTGGCATATTCGGTAATGAAGTACCCGCACTCCGTCACCTGTTGGATCAAAAGCTTGATAGGTTTGCGATGCTTTTCCATCGTCTTCAAGAATTCATCATCGTCAACGAACGATAAGACATCACTCATTGTTCTCATTAAGCAGATGATTTCGGCGTCCCACTCGTTCTGTGCTACGAGCACCTGCACGATATGTTATCAGAAATCGTCAATGGTTACGATGTTGAGGAATGAAAAGACCTTGTTTGCAGCAGACAAAACAGACCATGCCATCGATGCATACGCGGATAGCTGTGCAACGTTCATGCGGACAAGCAACTGAGGTAATAAATGCGATATACCTCTGTGATGGCGGACACGGTCTTGTCAAATTGCTCTATCCTACGCAACAGAATATGCCATGTTTTCTCGAGTGCCTGTACCGCCACCATGACCTTTGAGCCACCGGCTATATCTATCTGGGTGACAACCTTTCTGACCTTGATATCGGTCTCGACGACGCCGGGCGGGGGGGGCGAGTTCGTTTTCTGCTTCTTTCACGAAAATTGCACTATTGGCTTGCTGTTGGCCGGCATTGAGGTCCCCACATGGCCCCACAGTCAACGCGAACTTGATCGTAACACCATCTTGAAGGGCGTGTTCGAACACTTTCAATTATAAGCTCGCATCGGCAGGGCAAGTCATACAGGATACAAACATACCGCCATCCCGTAATTTGCTCAATACCCCATTGATTGTGTCGGAGAAAGTTCCAACGTGCGTGTCCCTTCCCATGGGGTGCTTCTGGTAAACATTGGCGAGGAGAATGAATCGATCCTCCCCATCGCTGATGAAATTCGACTTTCTGACAGGAGGGACGAAGTACAAATTATCATCCCAACAAGTCCGTCCGTATTCTTCTTCTGCCTGATTCGTCAATCTTGAGATATCGTCGACGGAAAATTGGACGTAGTGTAGTCTTGAAACAGGCTGAAGCTCGTAGTGTGTGCTCCTATGAAGTTCTATGTCTGGAACGACGTCAAACCATGTGCAATTGCAGCTCGGGAATTTCAACCCCACCCTTAATAACGATTGATTTCGTCCTAGACCCACGGTGTTCAGTATGTACCGTGAAGGTAATGGGTACACGTACGTGTCCCTAGGAGGTGGGTTAGGTCTGTTCATGGATGCGAATGTCCAGGTGTGTACGATGAGTTGGAGCCGCTGGGGGAACCGAGCTTGTCGTGCTGGGTTACTTAATCATGATGCAGTCCGCTTCCTCTCGAGGTGGCTGATAAGTCACCATCAGCGCGGCTCTGAACAAAGTTGAGCGAGGACGGATATGTCGCCTCAGTAGCACGTAGGAGGGAATGGCTGTTGGAATAGAAACTTGGCTGTCGTTCCGTTTACTGAAAACTAGGCCGATTGATGTCACCCGTAGATCGTCTCACTACCTGTACGTACAGCGCTGTGGGAAACTGTGTATTCCTTTCACGTACAAATTTCATCTAGTAGACTTGACGCCCAGACGAACGAAAAGGTCAACCTATACATATTAAGTTTAGGTAGAGTCGTGCGACCCGCCTCGCCCGTTGGGAAGGGGGTGACGAATATTTATGAATCCATTGTCATTTCCGCGGTGTCGTATCGCATCGCCCTCACCATTGTCGTCGTCTTCCTCATCCCCCTTCACCTTTCCATCCTTGTCCTAGTGTTGTTGACAGCGTCATTGCAATCGTGTAACATGTCGCGTAATTCACGTCACGGTGGTCGTTGTCCTCACCGCCGTCCTGGAAGCTTGAAGTTCGACGATGGAATATGAGCGTTCTGGCTTGAAACAATGAGCGCAGTGGCGGTGCTACATTCAAGTCCCCCCGCCATATTTCGTAAGTTCTTTCACTGCCTTCCACTGGTATCATTGTATTCTCGATTATGGATGGGTTGCAGCCAGCCAGACAAGTTCGAGCCGCCGCGCACCTCCCCTTACTATTAAAGCATGCTAGCCATTTCAGCACTATATACAATAAGATCATCAATTGGCAGGCCTGCGCAGATATCCCCCATCGTCAAAACTTCAGATCTCGCTTCCGCCAGAATGACAACTTGGATTCGAAATTCACAAAAATATTTTAGTCCGACTTGAATTGTATAGTGAGTGGCACGCGCAACATTTTTTGTTTTCCGTCCATGTAGCGGATTCTAATGGCGTATATGTAGCTCCTTGTGCGACTTGTCAACACAACTTGTCCAGTGATCTTCCCATGTCTCGAGATTTTCTCTGTTCAAACGCTTTCGCTGTTGAATCCCAAGGTAACGATTGTTCATCTTCATTTAGTTCATGATCGAACAGCCCACAGGCACACCGCAGGAGTCATCTCGGTTTCAATGGTTGTATGCAATATTGAGAGCCTTGCGGGAATTTTCTTTATCTGCCCGCCAGGATGCAAATCGTGATGCACATCCTGTCGACAGCTCTTTAGATATTCGACCCACCAATGGCGCTACTGATACTGGGTGGCCCACACCAGCACCTCCTCGCTTTTTTGCAGACCTGAGAACTCTCCTCTCAAGACTATTTGAGGTTGCCTACAACCCGAAGAGCTTCCCACCTATCATTGTCGGCTACTGGTTGCTTATTCAGTCCATCTGGGAGGGGAGCCAATCAGGACCTGACTTTGTCTACCCACTGTCAGGCATCAAAAAGCGGCGGTCTGGGCGCCTAGCGAAGTTGGTCCTCGATTACTGTAGGGATGGATGGTTGTACTCCCTTCGCACGACAACGGTGTTCCCGCCGGGGATTAATCCCACCTGCGTTGCAACGATCGATCTTAATCAAGTTCCTTCCTCCATTGTTAATAACGGCTACAGTACCAAGGCAGATTTTTTTGGCTTTGCCTGTGTCCTGGTGTTGTCCAACATCGTCACAACACTAATTATGCAGGGGATGAACTGGACAATCCACAATCTGCTTTATTGGGCTTTGTCCATCCTTACCATCTTATTCATCTGCATCTGTGCCATGCGCTTCGGGAACGGCACTCTCACGCTTACTCGGAGATCGGGAGCTTCTCCTCCAGCATACGCCGTACTTTTAGATCAGGACTTTACTGTTATCTTGAGCGGGAATCAAGGTACCGTCGAGGCAATCATTGAGAATGGCTTCCACCTTTCTGGTCTCCTCGGAATAAGATCCCCCTTGGTTCAACATCGAAATTCGACCTATGCTACTCTCGGAGCTCTATGCGAAGGAGTCACCATCCTGGCATTTATGTTGTGCATCGTGCCTCTTGCTGCAGCAATAAGAAAAAAATTCCCGGTCTCCGTATTATACAGCTTTTCGATTTGCATTACGGTTCTTTTATCAATATTTCGGCGGCGGCCCCAAAGCTCGATGTGGGACCTCCGGTTAGCGGGGGTCTTTCAGATGTTTCCAACAACTGTCGTTTTGTTTGTCTATATGTCAGGCAGGCCCTCAATTACTATCTACTTCATGACTTGCCTTTTCTGCTTCTTTCTAATGCATCTCTTCCGACAGCGGGCTGGGAACTATCCAATTCAGTCTGAAAAGCTTTTCGATGCCCTCGGTCACCCGCCCATCAAGAAATGGGAGTTCGACACGTCTGCTGCTGCAGCAACATTTCAATGCCTTGTTATCTGTCACGGCATCCCCCGTCCCCGTCCTGTCGAGGCTGTCGACTCTTGACTTTTCTCGATGTGCTTCTCCCCGACGAAACGGAGGTTTGGAGGGCTTGGAAGCAAAGGGTGGCCGATCGCATTACACACGAGGTCATTTCATTTACGCCGACGATACCGACATTCCGTGACGAACGTCAGCAGCAGCTCTTGAGCCTCCTCGAGCAAGCTAAAGTCGGGTATGATATATATATGAATGTATATGCTTAGGGCACATCACCAGCATTCCAGACCATTGATGGTGTGTCTCTTCCGAGCTATGCCACCATTGTTTAGTCTGGGATTCGACGACACCTTTTTCCCGCTTAGTTACCAAGTCTCTTCCCTTTCCACGATCATTCACAATAGTTCTGGACATGTTGTGGCGGACGTGTATGTTCATTTCTTGTCCCTATTTATTCTTGGACTCGGCGAGGATGTGATAAAACCACTAAATATAATTGATCTATTAATATTGATATCCCCCGCTTTATCCGTATCCAGTCTCTTCTCGTGGTCTCTCATGTTCAGTTAGATTAACATGGATAGTTCTCTAACTTTACCTTATTGCCCTACATGGCGGACGAGTAGGTTGGCAGTTTGGGTGTACGGTACATGAGGGAATGGTACGCACGTCCGAATGGCTTCCCTCCTGCTTCGCAGGACCCTGATCTGTGAGAGCTGGGGGGCCCGTTCGGAGATGAGTAACCTCGCAGTGGCATGTTAGATCGGGGAACCTCCCCTCCAGGACAGAGGGAAAGAAGGAACTGCAAGATCCTGAGGTCTGATGGGCGATCAGACCCAGGAAAAGGGAGTGGTGGGAAAGAGCCCTAACTAAGAACGGCGGCGTCCCAGGACGAACCACGATGCAGTTATATACATGCATCGCCACTCGGTCTGTGGCACCGCTTATTCCTCATACCGTCCTGGACCGCTAAGCTTAGGGAGTAGGTGGCCTTTGAGAAAGGCACTTTCAATTCTGCGTATTATTTTTGTTTCCGAACCTTGCCCCACCACGATTCACGAGTCGGCTATGAACCCTATTAGACTTCCCAACAGTGAACCGTGGGCTAGGCAAAGTAACTATAAGAACTGACACCAACGGGGTGGTACTTGGTGGCAGTACTTCCACCACATTACTAGGCGAGTCAGCCTCCCGTCAAAACGGTATAAAATCCCATCTACCCACAGTTGGCTACTCACCTTCAGCTACCGTGCACCCAACACCCACCATGTCTTCCATATCTCTAGGAGAACTCGTTGTCTGCGAAGACTTTCTTGACAGCTACCGGGAATACGCCAATGAACTCTTGTCCAACATCGAGCCCGTCTTGCAATGCCACCGATCGGAGAGCTGCCCTAGAACACGCGGGGTCCGAATATGCACGTTCTGCAACCTTTGTAGGACGAAGGGGCTTGTAAATGCAACGAAGAATGCACTCGAAACGTACGACGACGCCGAGAAACGTCTCAAAGCGGAGCGTGTGTCACTTGGGAATTCTCAAATTGATGGTAGGTTCAGACTCCGCACAGCACGCTCTGTTCATCACTTAGTCTTGTCATTTGGGGCAGCTGCACCCAACCGCGAAACCGTCTTCAGGAGTGATTTGGCCAAGACTGTTTTCTTTTCCATCGTCGCGGCGGGGGATTCTCTTCGATCGCAGCACGTGACATGGCAAACGCGCCTTCAAGACAGGATCGCGTCCACGCCGTCGTGTACTCAGAGTCTTGGCACCCTGGACATGAATAGGATCAAGGGCCTATTACGACCTATCCACTCGGGGGTCGTCGGACCTGAGATGAATCCCAAGCTCGTCGCAGCGTCTGCAGGCTCAGTTACGGATACCTCGGGTTCGTCCATGTTTGTTGTCCTCACGCGGTGCTTGTCGCCCGACTGTCCTTGCGAGTTGAACAAAGGGAACATTGCCGCCAACATAAAGTCGGGAGGTACTGGCGAGTCGCAGGTCGCTTCAAAGGACTCCGTTACAGATTCGGAGAAGACGCGTAAGACCGAGCGACCCGGCAAGGCAAAGGGCACGCCCAACTCTTTGGCCAAGGTCAAGACAAGTGAACAGACACTGGTACCAAGTACGAATCACCATTCACAGAGTCCAAATGTACAAGTTTCCGATGTGCCTACGCCGCAAGGCGCAGTGCCGAAGATATCACCTTCTGAAACAGGTTTGGAAACAGGCTTGCGGACACAAGAAACCGACTCGAAGACGATGCTAGAATCCAGCGTATCGATCGTGGACCCTCGCGTTTTCCGCCTCCGTGAAGAGATCGTGCGATCCGATGGTGCCCGCCAGACGCTCCTGGCATGGTGCCGAACATGGATAGCCGAAATGCAATTGGGCTCTTTGGGAAACAAGACCGGTCCTGAAGCTGAAGCCTCCCCGATGTGTGAACCCCCGAAGACGCGTGGATACCCGATTGCATTGGCCCTTAATGCCGAGGTGGCCACCTCTGGGAAGTCGCGATACGCGCGTCCGCTCACGAAGCCAGCGACGAAGGGCCCAACGTGTAGTGACGATCGGACAACGACCGGGGAACTGCGATTTGACAAGCAGAAAGAACTCGAGAACCTATGGCTGACGGCACGTCAGAATCGATGCAAAAGCCAGATCAGACGTGGAGGTAGGCCCCGGCTTGGCCTCCACTAATTCATCAAAGGATACCGAACTACGCAACGAAAGTGATGAATCACAAGCGGCATGTGTACATTATGTAGGAGCACCTCTTGAATATCAAATGATGATGCTACCACGGATAAGAATAACGAGTTGCGACGCTGAATGCTGGGTGTAGACACAAGTTATGTCCACGGTTCACCGTACAGAATCTATTCTTCGTAAATAATCTGACTAATTTTGCATTTCGACGATGTCTTTTGTTGGCTAGACAGTGCCGGCTTCCCTAGAGCAGCACTAAACGCGATGGAGGTATCCTCCGGTCTATGCATCTGCCAATGGCACTTGGCGACCGCCAATTTCATCATCGGAAAGTACACCAGTCATCATGGACGTACATGACGGACCGCTAAGTATGACCGCGAAGGATTACGGATTGGCTTGCGCCATAGGGAGCAACAAAATTAGGACGTGGCCATATAGCACTGAATTCCGAGTAGTTTGTTGGTAGGCCCTGCTCAACAAAGGGTTGTCGTCGTGGGCTACACCCAGGTTACTCCAGTTGCAGTCGAATTGATTCCACCCGGATAAATTCACGTTGCATGCGGTAACTGTAATGATAAGGGAAGACAAAGGAGAAGAGTCATGCCACGTTATTCAAACAAAGGCAATAACCACGTGACAGTTGGCATGTTTCCCTTCCAGCCGCCGACACCAGAAATAAGAGGAACAATTCTTCGACGGGGTCCTTGAGGTCTTCTTCACTCCTGACTTGGCAGTCCTACATTTCGCCATGCTTGTTGATTACTTCGCCACGCGTCCCGAGCATCCTGGGCCCAAAGCAAGGGTCAGGGAGCATGAGAGACAGTATGTTCAACCCCCAGAGGTGTGTGCTTTGTCTGGGCTTGTTGACCAGATACACGATTCTCCTAGCTTCCTCTTGGCTAGTTCCCCGAACTCGCAGGTCGGACGAGCTTGTCCGTCCACGACTTGATGGCTTCTCCGGACTCTAGAAGAGCCTGGAACCAACGTGGATGAATTGAGCGAATACCGCAGTACGGAAGGGGTCGAGTTGTCTAGGTACGCGTTCGGCGGCGCCGAAAGACGACCTCGCAGACTTTAGGTATGGCCTCTCCTCGCTCGTCAACTCCTCTACAGGATCCCATCCACATCATTTATGCGTCGCTCCCTGAGGATGTTCCGATCGCCAATGGGGCCCAAGAAGACGTTGATAGATCTGACAATGAACCGGATGATGTTGATGAATCGATGCCCGTTAAAGCCACCAACCGATTCGCGGAACCTCTATCATACTGTGAACATCCTACGGCGCGCCCGTCACATTCGATTTCCTACCTCTGTTCCCCGATCCCTCCCACCCACAGTTCACCTCTCCGACGCTCGCACCGCATGCTATCAAAACGGAACCACCGCTATTACCTTTGCTACAACACACCACGTCGATTACGGGCGGTGATCGCCTCCAAGTACCAACGCCGTCGGCACAACAAGCACTCCTGGCTGCTTATCACCGCATGTTGACCCATCCTGCCCCCCAACCCGGTTCACCCATACAAAGTGAGGATGGCCCTTTCGTCTCAAGTGCGATATAATACGCGTTGTGATACGCCTTCAGCACCGTACGCGAACGTCGTCCCGTGACCTCCGCCCGTCGCGCCGATCGGCTCATCATACCCCAATGCACACAGCGCGCTTGAGGACATGGGTTCAGGAAAGGACCTCGAAAAGGAACTAGACGAGAGGCTCATGCTCCCGCTCGCATCACCCCGACCCTGTGTTCAGCAACGACAAGTCCGTCTTCCTCGCCTCGCACCAGGGCTCGAGACTCCTCGAGGTGGCGCGCCAGGCTTTGCGCGTACGTATACTCGCTTTTCTACGCGCGAACGCGCCGCCGAGGAGGGTACGTTCGCATCCACGTACAAGGTCCCGTGATGTCGCGCACGACGCATCTCACGCACCCACTGGTTCTACAGCGCGGATCACTGAAGCTGCACCATGACGTGGGCAACCTGGCGCCGTGGGACTCGTTGCTCTCTACATCTGGCATGCAAGGTGGGAAAGGTGCAGAGGAGGGGGTGCGACGAACGGGCAAGATATGGTGTCATTTACGCCCCCGGGCGCACAGATGTTTGCGACGCGGGATTATGAGACGAAGCAGTACAATGAGTCTTTAGGAGGACGGGGTAGGGCGCCTGCGACACCAATCATGTCGCTGTCCCTCGGGAGGCCATCTAAAGTGGGCTCTTTGCGGGGACGTATTTGTGTGGCGACTGGCTCGCATAGTGTGCATTTTGGAAAAACGTCCAATGGAGGCAGGGATATTCGATTGCGATCATTCCTTTTGGGCAGAGATGATATTTTGTGCTGCTTAGGGGATACGATGCACAATTCAAAATACGTTGTAAATGACAAACTAGTTTCTTGCCATGGGGTACGTCTCTCGGACCTGGTCCCCAACGTATCTCAAAGTGCCTACTTCTTAGGTTGATACGCCTGCCTCGGAACTGGGCATCCCGTCCAGTTCCCCCCCATCTTCATTACGACCCTCAGGCCAGTGCTTATAGGGACGAGCGGTGGGATCCCTCTCGGTGGCACGATCGCGTCCGCCATCTGTGGTGGCATCGTTGGTCCCACCCAATTCGCAAACTTGATTGTAGAAAACCGCGTCTGCGGAGCCGATCGGACGACATTACTCCCCACGCTGATTGACTGGGGATACAGCCGCAGGAGTCCTTGGACCCATAGTGCGTATTTAACTCTCCGTTATCATGACCTTCTGATGATGATCGGTCGACGTAGCTTGGTTCTTTCCTCGGGGCGACATTACAACAAACACGCCACTCTACGGACAAGAAGTGGATCCTTCAGGATGAATCGATGCCTGAGAAGAGCCCGTCCCAATGTTTGGGTTCGGTGCCATCCAGAGATTGTCCCGCGCCATGCAGCTCTACGGCGCGGCGCTCAGTCTCGACACGTGCAATGGCGTAGAAAATCGTACTACCATCGTTGGATGCGGTCTTTGTCGAGACGCGACGAATTTCCCCTCCGTTACGAATCAGTCTTACCCGTCACTAGACCGGGCTTAGGATGAATCGCAAAAATTGGCGTTGTAATCGATCGGATCGATCATCAAAGAGCTTGTCGTGCCCCAGATCATGCATCTCTCGACTTTTTTTTGAAGCTCAGAGGGTCTTCATTGCTCAAGATGCAGCTATTTCGGGGCGAGGATTGTTCAGCGCGCCTGGCAGGCTCGGAATGATATAGGTGGGGTGGCAGTACTAGTACTGATGGCGGTACCAGTGACGTGCTAGCTGGTTTGCGCGTGCACATACGCAAGAGAGTATACCCAATCGGTAGTATGTGCGTGTGGAATAGTCGTTGCTGCGGTGCAGCTGAGCGGACAAACAACACCGTCGTCGCTGGTTAGTGACCATGTAATATGGCTAGACACCCGCCATCGAGGTCGTGCAAGCCATCGAGGTCGCCAAGTCCGGCGTACCCTCATTAGTCATGCACGGACCCAGTCGAGTTCAGCTCGCTCACGCTCCCCGCGCGATTCCACACCCATCCTTCGCCGTCGTCTGCGCCCGGAACACCAATTGTTATTGCGCCAACGTTGACACGTACGATGTGGCGTACGTCGGACTGACGAAGAAGACAATGCAGGCCTTCGTGGGTGGTCAAGGTCAGGTAAAAGCAGGGGTGCACGAGGTCAAAGTAGTGTCAGAAGGCAGGGAGAAAATAGGGAGAAGGTGAATGCGAGGTTATTGGCCAAAGAGTGTCTGAAGGTATTCAGGAAGGATATTGGTGTAGTACAGATCTGTATGGATATGTGGGATATGTATGAGCACTTCATTCATGCATTAGTGTAGAGTATTTGCATTGTCAGTATATATCAAATAGTTGCTTCTTCCAAGGGATGGAGAGGATCCTTTCAAAGGTACAATAGACAGTGAAGAGGAGAATGAGGGTGAAAACAAAGCTTTCAGTCAATTCAATGAACATATGGCTTTCTATTTATTTTTAAATTTGGAAAAAAAAAGAAATACTAGCACTCATGGTGATTAAAATCATAATCTGGACCCTACATTAATCAAGACAGGAAGGCTTTCCAGCTAAGAAATCCATTACCAACTCCAACATTCAATTGATACATAGAAGTAGTTCCTGAACAATCCAATTACAATTGGGAGCTCTGTTTATGTGCCAGTGCAATGTAAAGGTTATTTGTTATCATTGGTATGTAGCAATCATATCAAAAAGTACCAAAGCTTGTGACTGGGGTCATACAAATTGTTAGATCCAACATGAAGTCCAAGATTCTCCAAACAAAGAACTATCAATATCAACATGGAACTGCCTATCAGGATAAATCACCAAAGAATGGACAGGGAGATAAAAAGTGCTTCTATTCCAGGGTGCCAGCCAGCCAAAATAAGACATATCAGAAGATTGAATCCAGGCATCCTTCTTGAAAAGATCACCAAATGAAGCAAGGGAATAAACATCCCAGACTTTGATTGAACCATCAAATGACCCTGAAATTATTTTTCTCCCATCAGATGAATAGGCAACAGAGTTGACTGAGCCTGTGTGTCCCTGAAATGGTCCTGCCACATTCCCTCCAGTGGTCACATCCCAAATTCTGACAGTATTGTCCATGAAGCCAGAGACAATGTATTTGCCATCAGGTGAATAAGCCACAGAGGTGACTGAACTTGTATGTCCATAGAATGGCCCTGCCACAAGTTGGCCAGTAGTTGCATTCCAGACTCTGATAGTTTTATCCCCAGAACCAGAGACTATGTTTCTCCCATCAGGTGAATAGCTGACAGAGTTGACTGAATGTGTGTGTCCCTGCAATAACCCTGCCGGAAGAAGCTGTCCAGTATTTGCATGCCAAACTTTGATGGTTTTGTCCCAGGAGCCAGAGACAATATTCTTGCTATCAGGTGAATAGGCAACAGAGCAGACCATATCTTTATGTTCCCGGAGTGATTCTGCTACAAGTATCCCAGGTGCAACATTCCAAATCTTGATGGATTTATCCCAAGATTCAGAAACAATGTTCCTACCATCAGGTGAATAAGCAACAGAGGTGACTGAATGTTTGTGCCCATTGAATGGTCCTGCTACAGGCTGCCCAGTACCTGCATCCCAAACTCTAATGGTCTTGTCCCAAGAGCCAGAGACAATGTTCCTGCCATCAGGTGAATAAGCAACAGAGGTGACTGAATGTATGTGCCCCTGAAATGGTCTTGCAAGAAGCTTCCCAGTGGTTATATCCCAGGCTCTAATTGTTTTGGTCCAAGAGCCAGAGATAATATTCTTGCCATTGGGTGAATAGGCAACAGAGTTGATAGAATGTGTGTGTGCCTCAAATGTTCCTACCATATGCTCCCCATTGGTTGCATCCCAAACTCTGATAGTTTTATCCACAGAACCAGAAACTATGGTCCTACCATCAGGTGAGTAGGCAACAGAGCAGACTGTGTTTGTATGACTCTGGAATGGCCCTGCAATAGACTGCCCAGTAGTTGCATCCCAGACTCTGATAGTTTTATCTTTAGAACCAGAAACTATGGTCCTACCATCAGGTGAATATGCAACAGATCAGACTATGTTTGTATGGCCCTGAAATGGCTCTGCCACAGGCTACCTAGTGATTGCATCCCAAACTCTGATGGTCTGGTCCCAAGAGCCAGAGACTATGTTCCTACCACCAGGTGAATAGGCAACAAAGCAGACTTTGTCTGTATGGCCCTGAAAAGGTCTTGTTACAGGCTGTCCAGTGGCTGCATCCCAAACTCTGATGGTTTTATCCCAAGAACCAGAGACTATATTGCCACCATCAGGTGAATAGGCAACAGAGCAGACTATATTTGTATGCCCCTGGAAAGGCCCTGCCACAGGCTGCCCAGTAGTTGCATCCCAAACTCTGATAGTTTGATCCTCAGAACCAGAGACTATGTTCCTACCATCATGTGAATAGGCAACAGACCAGATTGTCTTTGTATGGCCCTGAAATGGCCCTACCACAGGCTGCCCAGTAGATGCATCCCAAACCCTGATAGTTTGATCCTCAGAACCAGAGGCTATATTCCTACCATCAGGTGAGTAGGCAATAGACCAGACTGCACCTGTGTGGCCCTGGAATAACCCTGCCATTTGCTGACCAGTGGCCACATCCCAAACTCTGATGGTCTGATCAAAAGAGCCAGAGGCAATGCTCCTGCCATCAGGTGAGCAGGCAACAGAAATGATGACACCTGTATGTCCATGCAAGGTATAAAGCTCTGCTAACCAATTATCTGGACATGCTGATGTGATGAAGACATGCTTTTGCAGGTGGTCAGCCCAAAGTTTCTGAAGGGGTGAACTAGATGGGATCTGGGACATGGCTAATAGGTATAGATGTGGTGTAGATTCTTGAATGGCAGGTGCAAACACTTGAATGAATTGAAATGCTTCTGAGGCCAGCATGGCAAGCTCATCATCCTAATAAAACTTCAATACTTTGCAAATACCATCAAATTGGTATTACCTCAGTCCATTGTACTAGCTTGGTGCAGGTATCAAGGGCAGACATGATAGTTGACAGGGGAGAGGAGAGGGAAAGAAGACTGATGGCTTCAATCCAGTAGGAGAACTTGTTTTGGAAGAACAGGGACACCTCATTCATCAGCTGAGGAGTACATTCAGTATCTCGCAAGTGATCCATCCAGTATAGGCAAGAGTAGGCCAGATGGGAGGGTATAGCTTGGGTGACACGAGCCGAGAGATCAGGAATGGCAGTATTGAGGACCCGAGAGTCCTTGAGGTTGCACATGTTGAACTTGAGTGCCTTTTGCATGCAAGATAGTAGAGCTCGTCCGAGAGAACGAGAATGGTGTGGTTGAATAGGAACATGGAAGGTGGAACTGCGGGCCTCGTCGAGCAGGAAGTCGTAGAATGAGTTATGTAATGGACAGATGGGCCGGTCTTCGTTGACCACCCCATCCAACACTGATCCAAGAAGTTTGATGCTACGGACATCCAGGCATCCGTCAAAGAGAGCAGAAAGCGATGTGAGAGAAAGAGGTTCACGAAGGACGAGTACAATTCCCATCACTTCTCGGAAGCGATCCTGAGCACCACCGTCGGTAAACTGTTGCTCTAGAATCGTGTAGAAAAGCTTGTCCATGTGAGCGCCTTCACTGTGATCACCTCGCACTAAAATCTCGAATCGTTCTTGCACCCCAACCTCCCCCTCACTCCCTCCTAGCCCATATATGAAGTTGCATGCGATGGAAGCATACTGAAGTGATTGTTGGGAACAATCGACAAGTAGTCGACACCATTCTTCGTTCGGCCGGATAGATTCGAGGTGGGGAATATAATGATCAAGGGAGTGATGGATGAGTCTCCGGATATCTTCATCGACGACGTCTGACGGGACCTCGCCTATCTCTTTGTGGATCACCTGAGACCCCAACGAAAGTGCGGCGAGGATGTCGCTTTCAGGACGAGCCGTGATGAGGAATCGAATGTTGGTCGGAAGTGCCCTCTCCCTGACTTTCTCGGAGAGAGCACGCAGGATATGCTGGCGACTGTCGTCATCCCCGCTTTCGTCAAGAGCGTCGATGACAACTATCAACGGGCCGATCCGATCCATATCCTGGCTAGGCTTGATAATAAATTCCTTCAGTTGCGCAACAGTCGATTTCGACGTGCGAAGCCCTCGATCGTCTTTCACGACTTGCCATAACGCGGACTCGTACTGTACATCGCGGTCCGCCAGGTCACGTGCGATGGTTGCAAAAAGATTCTTCGTGTTGCGGTTCTTGACATCAGCAATGGAAAAATGATACGACGACCCTAGCCGTCCTTGTTCGCGAAACCGTCCGGCGATGGTGTGAGCAATTGCCGATTTGCCCGACCCAGCGATGCCAGTCAGAAGGCAGACTTGTGGGGCATCGTCATCGGGATTGTTGAGCACGTCGTAAATTTCTCGAAGCAATGTCTCGCGCGTGCCAGAAAAGCATCCTTTCTCCAGATGCGAACTGGCCCCGTGGGCATACTCCATGTCGCTCCAGTCAATCTTTTCCGCTGCACTCAGAGCCTCGTCAGCCCCCAACAGCAGTATTGATATCTCGGACGCACCGCAGTGTTCCACGACGTTCATCATGCGGAAGACGATCAACCCCGTCTGCATATCAACTCCCTCCGTGAGTCCGCCCTTCATTTCACGGAGCTTGTCTTCATAGGTGGCAATCCTTGTTCTGACATCAGAGATCGAGTACCTTGCCAACCGTATCCCTAGGTGCCAAATCAGCCATGGTTGCTATCACGTCATGTAGCGACTGACAAAAATTATCCTTGGCATATTCGGTAATGAAGTATCCGCATTCCGTCACCTGCTGGACCAGAAGCTCGATAGGCCGACGATGCTTTTCCATTCTCTTCAAGAACTTGTCATCGTCAACGAACGACAAGGCGTCATTCATCGCCCCCGTCAACCGCATGATTTCGGGGTCCCTCTTCTTCTGTACTGCCATCACCTGCACAATATGTTATCAGAAATCGTCGATAGTCGAAACACCGAGGAGGGAAACACCTTGTTGGCAGCAGACAAAACAGACCACGCCAGCGATGCATACGGTTGTAGCTGTGTAACGCTCAGCCGGAGAGGTCACTGAGAGAATGAACGTGATATACCTCTGTGATGTTGGAGACAGTTTTGTCAAATTGCTCTATCCTACCCAATAGAACATCCCATGTGTTCTTGAGTGTCTGTACCACAACCATGACTTTTAAGCCACCAGTTGTATCCACTGGGTGACGGCCTCTCTTACCTTTGTACCGGTCTCAACAATGCTGGGAGGGAAGGCGAGTTCGTTTTCTGCTTCCTTCGTTCTCAAAACTGCATTATTGGCTTGCTGTTGGTCGGCATTGACGTCCCCGCATGGCTCCACAGCCAATGCGAACTCGATCGTAACACCATCTTGAAGGGTGTGTTGGAATACTTTGATTATAAGTTCACGTTGGCAGGGCATGTCATATAGGATACCAACATACCGCCACCCCGTGATCTGCTTAGCACCCCACTGATCGTGTCAGAGAAGGTTCCAACGTGGGCGTCCCTTCCTACGGAGTGCTGCTGGTAAACATTGACGAGGAGAATGAATCGATCCTCCCCATTGCTGACAAGACTCAGCTTTCTATCAGAAAGAGAGATAGAGTACCGACAAATGGACAATATCATCCCAACAAGTTCGCCCGTTTTCCTCTCCCACCTGATTAGTCGATCTCGAGATGTCGTTGACGGAAAGTCGGACATAGTGTAGCCTTGAAACGTGCTGAAGCTCGTAATGGGCGCTCCTATGAAGTTGTATGTCTGTAACGACGTCAAACCATGTGCGTTTGCAGCTCGGGAATTCCAACTCCACCCTTAATGACGATCGATTTCGTCCTAGACCGTGTTCAGTATGTATCGTGGATGCAATGAGTACACGTACGTGTCCCTAGGAGCTGGGTTAAGCTTGTTCATGGTAGTATGTGTGAATGTTCGGGTGTGTACAATGAGTAGAGTTGGAGCCACTGGGGGAACTGAGCAAGTTGCCGTGCTGACTTTGCGGACCGCGTCTTCCCGGATTTCTCAGACTCTCAGAGGGTGTGTTCGACTCAGAGAATGGCGTGGGCAAACAACGAAACTTGGTTGCTATCCCGCTTGCCGAAGACTTATCTTCAAGTCAATGATCGATGTCACTGTTTATATCCGCTACTGACGAGCAAAAATGTCGTCAGTACCGCATCTTACGATAGCTGACCTCCGAGCCACGGCCCCGATCATGCGTATGCATCAGTCATGCACATAGGTGCTATCTCTTCCATGGCTTACTCCACAATCGCGAGACCAAAAAATGCGTGTTTGCCACGTACGTTCGCAGCCACTCTTTAATAAGTCAATCGCACTCATCTTCTTAAAACCTCGTAGCACCCGGCGCCGTATGCGTGTTTCCGCAGAGACAGCTGCCGTCCTGCTTGGTGGACGCGCACTCTCCCTTGGTCGCAAGGACATTCAACTCGGCGTGAACGAGTCCCCGCCCCTGTCGTTGGCAAAGCATCCCCGCGCGCGTCGGTAAGCACTCTGAGATCGAGGTAAGCCTTCCCAGTTTGTGTCCACAACGCTCGCACCAACCTTCTTGTAGGAACTCGCGAAATACTTGCCCATATCTGTGCTCAACGCCCTTCCTTCCTTCTGGCATCCCACTCAAGTTCTTGCAGACACGCTTACCCTGCACAAGTCTCATGCCCACCTGTTCGATCGGACTCAGATCCCTGGTCTTGGCGGGAACAGGCCCCTCCCCTCACTTCGGCCTCACGGTAGCCTACGTAGGCGACTCGACGAATGTCCTCCACGATATGTCTGTCACATACCCACAAGCCCCGTGTTGCATCTCCCCTCAATTCACGTATCAATGTCCCAAGGCGGTGTGGGATCGTGTCACAGAATTAGGGTATGACACTTGGTGGGAAGTGACCCACGCGAGACTGTCAACTTAGGTGCCGACATGGTCGTGACTGATATCTGGTGAGGAGTCATTATGGTTTTCTCGCTCTCTCGTCGAGCAAACCATAATTATGATGCAGCAGGACCCCCATGGGTCAGGAAAGTGGGGCCAATCCCGACTGGAGGTCCCTACATTGCCTACCCCGGAAACAAGACAGAATCAACGACGAAGGTATACTTGATGTAATGTCATAATCTCTAGTAACGAACAGCGCTGTATGTGTTTTATGACATACGATTGTTAGTGTTCCTGAAGCAGACAACCGAAGATGGACTATCATGGCCACGTTCGAGTACGTATTCTGAAAGAACTCATGTTCAGTGTCTGATTCTCATGTCTTTCAGTCTCCTGTTTGGTCAGTGGGGCTTCACTGGTGGCAAGTCGACGGACAAGGGCGTCTCTGCGTTTGATGTCCCTAGAACTTGATACGTATGGTGTCATAATTGGTCAAATGTACACAGCCACTAGGCCCCTTCGCTTGGAACCACGACCGTGACCAGGATGGCCTCCCAAACAGCTGCTGCTGTGACGTTGACTCCTAAGGTAATGACGAAGATTCCACGCGCACAGTTTCGCTCGAACGTCTACCCAAGCCATGTCCGTCCTGTCATAGATTCGAAGAAGACCGAGCGATCCGACAAGGCAAAGGGCACGTCCAACTCTTTGGCCAAGTCAAGACAAGTAAAAAGACACTAGTGCTAAGTACGAATCACTCTTCGCAGAGTCCAAATGCACAAGTATCCGATGTGCCTACACCGCAAGACGCAGTGCCGAGGACATCACCTTCTGAAACAGGTTTGGAAACAGGCTCGCGGACACAGGAAACCAACTCGACGACGATGCCAGAATGCGGCGTATCAATCGTAGACCCTCGGGTTTCCCGCCTCCATGAGGAGATCGTGCGATCTGATGGTGCACGCCAGACGCTGCTGGCATGGTGCCGAACACGGATGGCCGAAATGCAGTTGGTCCCGAAGGCGGGCACATGGGTATACCTGATTTCATTGGCCCTTAACGCCGGGATGACCGTCTCTGGGAAGTCGCGATACATGCGCCCGCTCACGAAACCAGCGATGAAGGGACCAACTTGTGGTGACGATCAGACGATGACTGGTGAACTGCAATTCGGTAAGCAGGAAGAACTCGAGAACCTGTGGCTGACGGCATGTCAGAATCGATGCAAAAGCCAGACCAGATGTCAAGATAGGCCCAGGCTTGGCCTCCACTAAATCGAACTACGCAATGAAAGTGATGAATTACCAGCGGTATATATACACTGTTGGAGTACGTCTTGAATATTGAATGATGATTCCATCATGGGTCTAGGAATATGCCATGTCTATAGTCCACCGTACAGAACGAGGTTAGTAGAGGCACGTGCCGCTCCGAAAAAGGCGCACTATGGCCGTCGCGACTCCGATCATACGCTATCATGACCTTGTGCCTTGCACCAGACAGGACCTTTTCTGCTTCATGCACCAAGTCTAAACCCCCTTTATTGCTCCCACTCTACCATGACATTAACCAACAGAGCTAAATTGGAAGCCCTCCTGAAATTGATCAACTCCGCTACTCACGAGGCTATCACGGAGTATGAGAAGGCTGGGGGTGATGTCCCCTCCATTGACTCTACCGAACCTCACCCCTTGGACAATGCTGTCAATAATCTCCCATTGAAGAGCGCCCTTCGCACTCTCGAGGGTGCCTGTGCTCAGCTCTGCACTACACTCGCACCGCCCTCGCGCGCTGTTATCAACGTACGTCATCGCTATCGCTTCTAAGTACACCAATACGACAACACTCATGACCTCTAGCTCGTCAACGTACATGACCATGCCTGTGTTCGAATTGCTCTCAATGAGAACATTACTGATATTCTCATGGATCATCCTAAAGGCGTCCACATAGATGAGCTCTCGAAGCTTGTGAACATGGATGCAAAGAAACTTGTACGTGTGATGCGTCTTTTGGCTACTCGAGGTTGCTACAACGAAGGTTAATCGCGTTACTTGTCGAGAATTCCGCGCTCATTCCATATGTTAGTGGAAGTCGACACGTTTTCAAATAATCGCCTCTCTCTGATGCTCCACACCCACAACCCAGTCCGTCACCTCGTTGACCTTATTGTAGTGGTCCATAAAGGTGGTTCCGTATTGTACGAAAACTTGAAAGACCCAAAGACCGCGTACTCCGAGAGTACCGAACACGCACCGTTCATATATGCTAACAACAGCGGGGTCTTTGGAACGGTATCATTATTTGACCTAATGAAAACGGAGGTATGAAAATTCTGGGTGTCAAAGAGAGCCATTCATCTCACACTTGTGTTCCAGGAAACTCGAAGAGAAGTACGCTGTGGGCTACGAAAACGACGGTTCCAAGATCTAACCACGTATTTAGCACTTCAATCACGCTATGAGATCTCTTAACGGCTCCACAGGCTCTCTCGCATTCCTAACTCGTGCGCTCAATCTGGTGTGTACTGTAGGAAGCTTACATGATTTCTTCTAGAGTTTCCCTTCGAGAAATACTCTACTGTCGTTGACGTCGGTGGGGGCGTCGGTGGTTTCTCCCTCTCTCTCGCGAAGGCACACAGACACATCAAGATCATCCTCCAGGATTTGCCAGAAACACTTGTTCAGGCTAGAGACGTGAGGACTCTTCTGGGACGCGATGCAATAAAATAATTTCCTGCTAGTTCTGGGCAAGAGATTATGCAGAAGCAGTCCAGGAGAATCGGATTGAGTTCTCCAATCTCGACTTCTTTACTCAAACTCCTGCCGAGGGAAAAGACATCTATTACGTGGGCAGAAATCCGTCTTTTAATTTTCTGCGTAGCGCGAGCACTGACGGGAACGGCAGCTCCGCTGTATCCTTCATGACTGGTCTGATGTCAAGGCTGAGCTCATCCTTCAGAATGTACGTAAGGCGATGGGGCCCGATAGCCGCATCCTTATCCGTAAGTTCGGATCGACTAGTATGTCAAAGCCTGACTCATTACACAATGGAGATGATTATATTGTTTCCGGACTCAATCGAAAACAAGCCGAGTTGGAGGCTGCCTCCATCGGTACCGTTGTGGTCGGTACTCCCCCGTTTGGCCCGCTCACCGTAGGACCTAACGTATCTTCCTCGCGGGAATTCGTCAGGCCCCCGAACCACTCCTTCCCAACTTTGGAGTTGGTAACATGGACATGTATCAATGGGATCTGTCAATGTGGCTCGTGCACAACTCCAGAGAACGTACGTTGCAGGATACCTTGAAACTCACGTAAGCTTGGAGCCTTGGTCTGCAACGGATGGGTAGTCTGACAATGCCCCGACCTGGGATATTTACAGGACTGGAGCTGGGCTGAAGCTCGAGAAGGCCTGGGACCTGGTGGAAACGTGCGTGCTCGAATTCTCGGCTGCATGAATGAGACTGGAATACGTTGCGATCTTCGGAGTGGCGCCATTGTATTCAATGTGCTGATTTCTGCGTGATCAGAGGCAAAGGCTCGGTTGTATAAGTATGTATTAGTAGGACCGAGTGGTTCGCACTAAATGTGCCTTTGGTCTGAAAATTTTGTCCATGCCTGCCACAAGTCGCATTCTCATTCGGAGCTTGTAAGGTCTTTAGATGACCAGACACACAATCTGGAATCCAATTTAACGTTCTGTAGCAATACCACACGGACCGATCGGATAACTACCAAACAAGCCGACCCAAACGCGAAGATACGGACAGACGGAGTTAACGTCATGGATATCACCTTTGGACCACTCCTTCCCTCCGGGCCCCACAACATTTCCAGCTCGGCCCCCCTCTGGAAATCTTGAAAATTCCATATCCTTGAGTTATCTTCACTACAAGAGACGCGTCCAGCGCCGCCAAAGTCACCCTCGGGAACACGCTCCCGGCCTCTCGATGCACTTTGGATAGGTGTTCGCCGGGATGTCAATGGCAAACGGCGACATCGGATGCGGGAGCGCACAAGCTGCTGGGGTCGGGTGGCAGCTTGCGAGTCGGAGTGCTTGGATGAAGACACGTTGGAAAGCGGCGGGAGTGGCTGCGACGTAAAGTCTTTGATTGGGAAACCCGGACAACTGCGGACGAGCCACCAGGTGATGCTTGTCAAAAAGTGTGCTTGGAGCAGCTTTATTTGGGATGGGGGAGACACGTATTACTATTCGCAGATGAACAAGACCTAAGTAACGAGAATCAGATACGCGAGAATGCGCGGGTTTAGTGGGGGTGGTACCAGTAGTGGTAGGCCTTTGGAACCACGCAGCTTCTCGCCTCTGCGCCTCCATCTCGTCCGACTCGCTCGTCTTTCTTTGCCCACAAGTGCATCATTCACCCCAGACCTCCGGCATGGACGGCACCCTTGAGACCGACTCTTCGACGTCCACTGCCTTCTGCGAGACAAAGCGACTGTGACCGGACAGCAACTCAACCTTCAAGCGACGGGACAGAGAGTTGTCAACGGAACGAGCAACCAAGCTGTCCGCCAACTCGGCCTCATCAATTCATGATCACTTTGCCATGCGTCCCGAGTATCATAGCGAACTCGAACTTGCCGAGGGTCCGGAGCATGAGAGACAGTATGTTCAACCCCCGGAGGCGGCGCCTCGCCCGGGTTTGTTGACCAGATACATGATTCTCCTAGCTTCTTCGTGTGGCCAGTTTTCCAGCTCGCGGGACGGACGAGCCTGTCCATCCACAACTTGATGGCTTGTCTGGAAGAGCTTGGAACCAACGAGGATGAATTGAGCGAACACTGTAGCACCGAAGTGGTCGAGTTGTCTGGGTATGCGTCCAGCAGCGCCAAAAGACTGGCCTCTCTCATGCGTTTCACATCCATCAACTCTTATCCGCAGGTTACCTGGAAAAAGCACTCGTACCCGGCAATCCACATTATTTATGCGTCGCTCCTGGACGATGTCCCTATCGTCGATGAAGTCCAAGAAGATGTTGATATATCTGACAATGAATCGGGTGGTGTCGATGAATCGACGCCCATCGAAGCTACCGATCGGTTCGCAGAACCTCTATCATATCACGAACATCCTACAGTGCCCATCACATTCGATTCCTACACTCGTTCCCCAGTGCCTCCCAGTCGCATTTGAATGTTGGCATCCCTCTCGGTGACACGATAGCGTCCGCCATTTGTGGTGGCATCGCTGGTCTCACCCAATTCGCAAACTTGATCGTATAAAACCGTGTCTGCGGAGCCGATTGGATAACATTACTCCCCACGCTAACTGACTGGGGTGCAGCTGCATGAGTCCTTGGGTCCATGGTACGTATTTAATCTCTCCGTTATCATGACCTTCTGATGATGATCGATTAACGTAGCTTGATTCCCTCCCCGGAGCGTACGGACAAGAAGTGGATCCTCCAGGACGAATCAATGCCTGAGAAGAGAGTCCATCAAGGTGATCAGCGGCATCGGTGTGTTGACCAACAATCAGGTTCGGTTGTCTTCTGCTTCTTATACCGCGCTGGACTGACGCGCCAACAGATCATTGGCCGTCGCGACCCTTGCCGTGGCTTTTATTGCCTAACCATTACATTCTGGGAGCGCGCAACTCGGAATTCATTCCAAGGGTAATTGAGGTCTGCGGGGCGTCGGTGCCCATGTGGGTTTGCAGTTTCAGAACCCTATTCTGGGCCTGGAACATCCGTCGTGATTGCACCGATGTTGACACGCAGGGATGCGCGTACGTTGGACTGACAAGGAAGACAATGCAGGCCTTCGTCGAGTTGTACGTGTGATTCAATGATCATGTCGAAATTTATGAAGACGAGAAGCTTGAGTCTGTTATCTCGGTAAGCATATTGACACATCGCCTGGCCTGAATTCTCACCGTTACGCTGTGCCAATCAGGCTCAAGTATGAATATCCAGTGCTGTCCGAGTGAAATAGTTGTGGGAGACGGCGATGATGTGTTTTCTGAACGTCATAATAGAGTGCGTGAAAACGATGTTGAGGTGCATCTCTTCATTTTTGGCGTATCGTTGGGTTCATCTCGTGCGCTAACGATATCGGATACGCGAGTAGAAGCGCTCTGGAGGCAGGTCATCGATGATTTCCGCGGTGTTCTTGCAGATTAGAGGTGGCTCATGGAGGGCTAGATTTCGTTCATTATCGAATGCCGCCGCAAGTCGCCAGCAGAAACGCTCTGCCTGGAGGAAGGGGAAGAAAAATTTGACTCCGCCGAGATCGACTTCGTCCCTCACTTAGACGGACAACGTGTCCCAGACTACCCTACCGGACAATTAGTCAAGGTCCTGCAAGTCCCCCTTTCCAATTCACCTGGGCTTGGGAACCGGAACGATGTACGGGAAGAGTTTGAAAAGTTAGATTTGGAGAGTGTAGGGCACAACGGTGACGGAAAAGATGGTTCCAAGGGAGGTTTTGCTTTGTCACAATATGGCGGGGGGTAGGTGTCGGTTTTCCTGTTGAATTGCTACTGTTGGTGACGTTGCGTGACCGTAGATCAGAGGATGTTGCCGAGGAGGGTAGTTGTGCTGTGTTTTCCATCGTTGCTGGATCGATGCAAAATGACCATGGTGGGGTACATGTATATATCGCAGACATAGCCGTTTGGAGTAGTTTACCTTTTCTGAGATGAGTGTAATACTCCACAAGGGTAGGGATGGTGAATTGAGTTTGTCTAGGGTACATGGGGATGAGCTGTTCAATATGTTGTGCAAGATATGCATTTGAGTTATGATTGTGGACTGCAGCCCTCTGGGCTGCATTTTCCAACACACCATCAGTGAAGAGTGTTCCACCACTTTGTGTGTATTCCTTCCTCATTGTTAAATGCAAGGCTACTGACCAAAGGGTACTATGGATGTAGTACAGATGTGCAGGGATATGTGGAATATGTATCTACTTTATTGCATTTCTGCATGCAGAATTTGTCAAATAATTACTTCTCCCCAATTTCTGGAAAATAATGAGCATTAGTAGCAGTTATGATAATTGAAATTATGTACAGTATGTTCTGGCCCCTACACTAATCCAGACAGGAAGGCCTTCCAGCTGAGAGATCTATTAACAATTGCAATATTCAGTAGTTCCTGGACAATATGATCACAATTGGAAGCTCTGCTTATGTGCCAGTGCAATGTAAAAGTCATTTGTCATCATTGGCATGTAGAAACTATATTAAGGAGTATCAAGGTTTGTGACTGGGTTAATACAAGTTATTAGGTCCAACATGAAGTCCAAGACTCTCCAAATAAAGAGCTATCAATACCAACATGAAACTGCCTATCAGGATAAATCACCAAGGAATGAACAGGAAGATGGAATGAGTATCTACTCCAGGGTGCCAACCAGCCAAAGTAAGACATATCAGAAGATTGAATCCAGGCACCCTGCTTGAAAAGATCACCAAATGAAGCAAAGGACTGAATATCCCAAACTTTGATTGAACCATCAAATGACCCTGAGATTATTTTCCTGCCATCAGGTGAATAGGCAACAGAGTTGACTGAGCCTGTGTGTCCCTGGAATGGTCCTGCCACATTCTCTCCAGTGGTTGCATCCCAAATTCTAATAGTATTGTCCATGGATCCAGAGACAATGGATTTGCCATCAGGGGAATAGGCAACAGAGGTGACTGAACTTGTATGTCCATGGAATGGCCCTGCCACAAGTTTTCCAGTAGTTGCATCCCAGACTCTGATGGTCTTGTCTTGGGATCCAGAGACAATATTTCTACCATCAGGTGAACAAACAACAGAATTGATTGAATGTGTGTGTCCCTGAAATGGCCCCACTAGAAGCTGCCCACTAGACACATCCCAAACCCTGATGGTCTTGTCCCAGGAGCCAGAAACAATAGTGCTTCCATCAGGAGAGTAGGTGACAGAGTAGACTGCATCTTGATGCCCCTGGAGTGGTTCTATCATCAGCTTCCCAGTGACTGCATCCCAAACTCTAATAGTCCTGTCCCAAGAGCCTGAGATAATGTTTCTGCCATCAGGTGAATAAGCAATAGATGTGACTGAATGTTTGTGCCCAATGAATGGTCCTGCCACATGCTCTCCAGTGGCCACATCCCAAACTCTAATGGTTTTGTCCCAAGAGCCAGAAATAATGTTCTTGCCATCAGGTGAATAAGCAACAGAAGTGATGGAACTTGTATGTTCATTCAATGGCCCTATCAAAAGTTGCCCAGTGGTTGCATCCCAAACTGTAATTGTCTTGATCCCAGAGCCAGAGATAATATTCTTGCCATCAGGTGAATAGGCAACAGAATTGATAGAATGTGTGTGTGCCTGGAATGTTCCTGCCATATGCTCCCCATTGGTTGCATTCCAAACTCTAATAGTCTTATCATCAGAACCAGAGACTATGGTCTTACCATCAGGTGAGTAAGCAACAGACCGGACCATGTCTGTATGGCCCTGAAATGCTGCCATAGGCTGCCCAGTGGTTGCATCCCAAACTCTGATGATTTTATCTTGAGAGCCAGAGACTATGTTCCTACCATCAGGTGAATAGGCAACAGACCGGACTGTGTCTGTATGGCCCTGTAATGGCCCTGCCACAGGCTGCCCAGTGGCTGCATCCCAAACTCTGATGGTTTTGTCCCAAGAGCCAGAGACAATATTCCTGCCATCAGGTGAATAGACAACAGAGCGAGCTATGTCTGTATGTCCCTGAAATGGCCCTGCCACAGACTGCCCAGTGATTGCATCCCAAACTCTGATAGTTTTGTCCTCAGAACCAGAGACTATGTTTCTGCCATCAGGTGAATAGGCAACAGAGCAGACCAGAATTGTATGCCCCTGGAATGGCCCTTCCATAGGTTGTCCTGTAGCTGCATCCCAAACTCTGATAGTTTCATCCTCAGAACCAGAGACTATGTTTTTACCATCAGGTGAATAGGCAACAGAGTAGACTGCATCTGTATGGCCCTCAAGTGGCCCTACCACAGGCAGTCCAGTGGCTGCATCCCAGACTCTGATGGTTCTATCCTCAGAACCAGAGGCCATGTTTCTACCATCAGGTGAATAGGCCACAGAAATAATACCCCCTGTATGTCCTTCAAACAGCCCTGCCATTTGCTGACCAGTGGCTGCATCCCAAACCCTGATGATCCCATCCCAAGAGCCAGAGGCAATACTCTTGCCATCAGGTGAACAAGCAACAGAAATTATA
>JBBPTW010000099.1:0-34389 GCA_038094575.1 Phylloporus cf. nigrescens | reverse complement strand
TACTGTCAATGGTAACAAGGAGATGAAATGAGATAGAATCTAATCAGAATAAATGTGACAGTCTAAGTCATGTCAAGGAAACCAAGTGAGCTGAGATGTAAACTAGAAGAAATGGCTAAATTCTGGTGGACGAAGTGGTGTAAAGGAAGGCAAGTTAGTTCTAGCAACATGCCATGAGCTTATATGAGTAGAAGAGATGAAGATAAATGAGAAATAGCAGAAAAACCGGACTCAAAACCAGAAAATACCAGACTAAATACTGGACTAACCAGATTAAACCAGTGGACTAACTGGACTAAGATCACAAGCAGATTGACATGGAGCATAGAGGAATATCTTGAAGGACAATAGGGAATGCTAAAAGGACCCAGAAATGGCTTCTGCAAATGTAAGGAGCAGTCAGCTCCTACAGTGGTGATGGATGTCATCAACTATAAGTGTAGGGACACAGATGTCATGATCACCCCCTCAATAACATGAGTGCTCACATGGTAATGGAATTGAAACTGATGAGGCAGTCCACCCATGTTCTGCTTTGAATGGATTGGACTCGGCTTGAAGATACTTCTCAAGATGGTTCTGTTCTTGTTCATGACTGAAACCCTTCTCAACATTCAGATCAGAGAGGGGGTCCTTGATGTATGACCATAGCTGATTGAGTTCTGCTGTGGATTTTGTATTTGAACCTGTATAGTGCCAGCATATCAAAAGTCCAGCAGTTGGACTCATGAACATGGAATATAGATCCTCCGGATTGATTCTGGGACAAACTGCCTGTCTCTCAGCATTCTCCAAGGGCTCAGAGGTTCAAAGGGTTGGTGCATCAACAACACAGTAAATACTCTGGTCATCCTTTGGAAAGTGTGTTGGCTGTGTTGGGTAGAGGTGAAAAATCCCCATTTGATTTAGTGGTATGTGATATTCAACAAGTGGAGGGGGTTCCTGGAGTAGAGGCTCGGATTCTGGTGAGGGTGACTGTTCATGAGGTGGACTGGGTGGGGGTGATGGGACATGTGGGAGGCCATTTCTAGTTGGTAGATAATCTGTGTAGTGAGTGGGAAGACGAATCCGTCACCCTGAACAGACAGAAACTGGTGGGGGTTCCAAATGGATGGGAAAGGGTATGCATGAAAATACGCCTGATGGTCCAGCCTCAGGCTCATTATTCAAGCTATCTATCTGCAAAGAGTTACAGAGATATAACAGCCTGTAGATGTCTCATATGTACTAGAGCATCTTTGTAATTGGAAACATCGCTTGTATTGACTAGATTATCTTCTTGGGACTCAGATGGTTGGTTTGCCCTGAAGCCAGTGATGTGTGTGTGTAGATTGTCCTTGATTAGAGGGTCTTGGTTTAGAGCCTGGGTTTCATCAGCTTCCCTCTGTGCATCTTTAAGATGGGTTTGAGTGAGTGCAACCTCTGTCCTAAGATACTTGTTGACTCCATACCACGTTTCATGGGCACGTTGTTGTTTTATGGAATGGAAACCCTTGCAGCATCCAAAACATGGATAGTGAGCATTCATGGCAAAGAATGAATGGATCAGATAAGGATAGAATATTAGAACATTAACATGGTCATAACAGTAACATTAACACAGCTTTGGTGATGCCACATAGTATTAGAACAAGTCAAATAAGAATACTGCAATACATTACTTCTATCCACTGGTAGCCTTCTGCTTGCCCTGTGTGAAATGAGTGAACAAGTAGTCCATGAGATTACTAAAATTCGCAGTTATGATATAAATTCACAGTTGTATGATCTACTTTTCCAATCTGATTGATCAATGCAAGTATTTCAGAGTCACTCTCAGGCTCAGTAGCATCTGGGTCATCTAGTATAGTAGTAGCTACATCAAATGGAAGGAAAACATCGACATACCTGGTGGTGATTTCCTCTTCAGTTTATGTGGCTGCACTGGGTCATCTGGTTAGAGTTTGAGGTTGGATTGAATGACTTGAATGAGTGTCCTGTCAGTATCCTCCGATGGTATCAATACATGAGATAAGTCTGCGAGGATAAGTGGAATTGAAAGAGATAAGCTTCAAAGGATACCTACCAACTTAGAGTCCTTGGATGATATCACAGAGCTGTTCTGTGTATGTGGTAAAGTCTTGGACAGCTGCTCCAAGTCGTAACAGGTCCAGATCTCCATTTCTTTTTGCTGGGATGTCCATAGTTGGTCTGATCTCGATGGTCTGTGTTTCGTTAGCCAAGCATGATTATCTACTAATAGTCAAGTTGTGACTTACCAACAGCCCAGGGAAATCAGGTGAAAAGGTAAAACGGTAGACCTCTTGGTGCTTGAGAGGCAGCTCGATACATACCGTGTTCTCGTTTACAAAGATCTTGGTATAGGCAGCACATACCATGTGGTAAAGACCAAAGATTGACAAATCCCTGGGCCCACAACCATACTCTAAGGTCACATTCCCACGCTTCAAATGTGCACTACACGACTCATGTCACCCCTTTTCTTTCCCTCTGCCCATTATGCCCCAAGACAACCATAGTGATCCATCCACCACAGCTACAAGTGGCTCTGAAAAAGATAATATCAATACAGAGAAGAAGAAGAAGAGAAGGTGATGTCCTATTTTCCCTTGTCTGTAGAGTGACTCATGAGAATCTACCAGTAAGCAGAAGAAGGCATCAGAAGATCCTTATGAAGTCTACCTACCCACTGCACATACAATTACTTGTTGCATTGATCTTTGGTGTGAGGTAGACATGGTGATCAAGACCACTTAGTTGATTCAGTTGGACGAAGCAAGCAAACACGGTGAGCTGGAGGAAGACAACACAGCTAAGAAAGTACACAACAAAGCTCTTCAAGACATGTGTGTTCTAATTTTGTACATGAATATATGCTAACAAATTTTGATTCAAAGTACCTTGGGGACGAGGGAGCACTTCATTTGGACCTACTATAGGATTCTTCAGATCATGCCAGGCCTCAAGACAATCATTGACGACCCAGGGAAAGTGGCTGAACTGGCCACTATTTGTAGCAAGGTAAGTTTTTGACGCATATAGGCACATATACTCATCTATCACTGCTACACAGATGAATGTGATGATCAAGAGCACTCAATCAAGTGATGCTGCACATCTGAAGCCACAAATTGGACAGTATGCAAACCTTGATCCACAAAAACCACTTATGCCACCAATTGCCTATAAAAATGGTTGCAACAAACTAGACTTGAACCATCCTAAACTTACACACTGGCTTTGTCCAGCAGAGCACCTTGAAAGGTTTAAGGAGAACCCTACTCGGTGAGTTCTCTACAAATACAGCAAATCATCTTAACTGGTACCACTAGGGGAATCCAAGATCTCACATCTGGCAGAATTCCAATGGAGGCAGGAGATCTACCTACTCTGTTCTGGAGTGGAGTAAAGCCAGGGGATGACTATGACCCAGAGAATATGCTTGCTGGTCTCTTCCAAGGCCTTTTTCTCACACAAGTACATACATACTTCAAACATTATGATATATTGACTTTACTTTCTACTTCAGATTGGACAACACATTTACTGTGGCCTGTCAAGCGTCCAGAGTGGGGATTCACGTGGCACATGTCCATGGAATACTGTCCTGCATAACATGGTTTCAGTAGAAGCAGAACACATCATATACATCTACATTCAGGTAAGTCCATTCTTGAACACCTAATAGTATTATTGTATGATCTTGTCACTCCACAGGCATGTTTTGCCATTTCTTTAAAGGCCCAGTGGAGTCAAGTCAATGGCCGACTTGACTATCTTGATATGTATTGAGGAATAGTATCTCTGATCTGAGATGCTCTGGCACAGTGGAGGGACAAGTTATTCAAATGGTGAAATATGTAAGTTTTGTACATGTAATGGTTGCTCTACTGATTTTTTCTCCCAACAGGCAACTGTTTGGGGACATAAATGGACAACATACTAGTAGTACTATTGGAGACTTGTACAGTGGTGAAAAGTGCCTGACCACTCTGGATTGCATGCACACACAGATGAATACAGCACAGAGGGTGAACATCCCAAGTACACCGTCAACTTCCTTGGGCCCAACAGACATCTCATTGTCTGTAATTGATCCCACTCTTTATGCAAGAACTTCAGCGGCCACTCTGGTACTTGTTGGTATGACCCCAACTGTCGGCCCTTTGTGCCCGGTGGGTAGAACATTCAAGCCAGTTGTCCTCCCACAAGTGTCTCCGATGTGACCACTTAATGCGGCCAAAAATACTCTACCAATGACTCCAGCTCCTTGTAGCCCATTGACTGAGGATGAGGACCCACCAACTCCCCCTGTCAACAAGAAAGCCCAGAGGGCCATGGTACCAAAGGGAAAGGGCAAGAAATGAGTTCCTGAGCCTACTGAGGAGAGCAGCTCTGTGGCCTATTCCAAGAGGCCAAAGTGAGGCTGTATTAGCAACTAAAGGTTCATGCCACTGGCCTGCCTAACTGTTGCTAATGACTTGTAAAGGTGTTGTCATGCCCATTTTCAGTTACTCTACAGACTTTACTCACATCACACTTCAACGCATTGGAATCACATAGATCACTTGGATATTACTTGCATTGCACTTCAAGTTTGCATTGGAATCCACAGAATGCTCAGACAGCAAAGATGCAAAGACGGACAGTGTATTTCTATAGTTGATGCATTCAGACAATAGTTGGCCATATAATGCGTGTTGGCCTGGTCATATCGTATAGTAACAGTGTATTCATTACGGATGAATATATTTGCTGTATGGTGCAATGTCTTTGTGATTGGACAGTAGTTGGCTTTATATTGATTGTCACCCCAGTTGTGACGCTATACTAGTGTGTACTCATCACAAGTGAATATATAATTCCGCATGCCCACAAAGTGATAGAGAGCAAGGGTGCATCGCTACTTACTTATGTTATAACTCAGCAGTTCTGTGATATGTCAATATTTCATGGCACACTGCCAGATAGCCTCATATAGCACAATGAGGTGTGGTGTGGCCAACTATGGCAATATATGACAATATCGGATTTCTGCACTTTTTCTGATGGATGAGTCATTCATGGAAGACGTTTGGATTACTCCGGCACAGGGTCAGATTCTGCATTGGATGGAAGACCAAGCAATCCGTGATGGCATATGGGCAATGCTGAAGTGTAACCAGTGCCTTGAAGAACAGCGCTGACTGGGTATTGAAGTGGACAATTTGTACCGGTGGTATGAAGCTGAACTGGCCGCAGTTGAGCTGGTGATGGGCACTTCAGATAGTAAATCTTAACTTAGTTCTCCAATGTGAACGTCGAGAACGGCTTGGGGACACAATGAGCTACTCACCTGTATTGCTGAAGCCACCAGATGAGGCTGTGTGATGACCAGACGGGGTCCCGGTAAGAAGGCAAGAGCGTGTTGTGTCAACAATGGTCGAAGAGGAGAGGTGTCAGCAACTTAGCACACCATAGGAGACATCGACAACATACCTGGAGAGCCCCTGGACCCACCTCCATTGCCAATCAGCCCAGTAAAATGAACCATAGATGAATGCAAGCCCTCGAGTGCTGAGCTTGATGGGGAGTGGAAGGGATTGGCGAGCTTTGATGAGATGCATACCAACAATAAAGTGGACACGTTGGGATCACCTGGGCATGACAGGGCGCCAGAGGACGGTCGAGAAAGCTGTTAGACATGTCAGTACCAACCTGAGAGTGCCAGGGACAAAGGAGAGGAAAGGGAGAGCTCAGATCAAGCCAGATGACTCAGAAGTTTGGGCAGATGTATTGGGATGATACAGATATGCTGAAGGTGATGCAGGACGGCCGGGGAAGCTGTCGAATGTGTAAGAATGGAAAGGTCAGAGCAACGGGAGCAGAGGACTCACCCAGGCCAGGTCAAGTGGTCAAATGACTAGAAACAGTCAGGATATCATCTGTAATGCAATGTCATCACATAACATTTTTGACGAATCCTCTAGCATTGTTCACGAGCTCTGATTAGCTGGACCCCTCACAAAAGAGGGAATTATGCAAGAGATCTTGGTGTAGCCAAAAAGGTCTGCCATTTCAGCACCATCTTGGTGCTAAGGAAAGGCTAATGAAGCATGTTGACGAAACAGGCCCACCAAGTTCAAAAATGTACCCAGAAAGTCCAAGAGGTGAGTTGGACATGTTGGGAGACATCAAAGGCAAACTGGACTGTCAGATTGATGTTAGCCACGTTGGATACAATAGAAAGGGTGGTGGCTGGTGATAGTATGAATATGCTGAGTCGAAATATAGTGCCTGAGGGGACCTAGGCGACTTGGAGACGAAGTGTGATACTGAGTGTGATACAAACCGCCAGATGATTGGAGACAGTGTCCATGGTGTTGGACAAGCAATAGAAACAAGTGCATTGATGAAACGAATGCGCCACATCAAAATCCATGGCCAGGAGATCAACCAGGTGGGCCGGAGATGAGGAGAGACAGCGGATGCAATCAGGAGCACCAGAACGATGTGAATAGCAACCAGATTGATGGGAGAAAGGGTGGGATATGGCGCAACGAGCAGCGCATGCTGCAACTGAAAACAAGCTGCTAGCTAGAGGCAAAGCAAGTCAGTACAAGAAGCACCAATACAAAACAGGGGGTGCACCTGAGAAATGAGTGGGCTGCATCAAAGTGATGATGAGGAAGTTGATCAACAACTGACGAAGCTGGGCAGCTGACAGTGGTGGTGCCAGATGGTTCAGCCATGATTGAATATTTGGATGTTTGGAAAATTCAATTCATGGACTTTTTGCACAAGTGAACTAGTAGCTTGAGAAACAGATATGCAGTGCGCCTGCCTATATCTGCCCAGAAAACAAAGAAAGGATGATATAAATAAAATCTAAAAAATTTGAAAGAAGTGGAATGAGAGGTGCAACAATATGGTTGTAGCACACACAAGCAGAAAGCCAAATCTCACATGTCGCCTGGCAAAGGTCCTCCCATCTCACATGATTCCATTACAGAAATCTAGAATGCTGTAAGAAATAATTCGGCCACTCAGCCAGTCTTATACATATTGATCTGGAGTGAGCGAGATGCTCTAATCAAGTCACCACAATAGTCAGGTAGACCTCCACTGCAGGCTGTCATGCCTACTTGTCTCCTAGAGATCCACACAATTTACACAATTTTGGATAGATTGCAAGGGTTTATGTAGCATCCAGCATGGTAAGTATATCTTGCACACATTAGAAAAGGGTCAGGCTTGGACATTATCCCCTAGAACCTACCATCAACTCATGCATTCTCAGACGGTACCATCATGCCTCCTTTTTACGAACTTGCCATCACCTCCTTCGGGGAATCAGCATCTTCAAGACCGAGATGGGTACTCACCATTGTCTTCACACCCACCTCTGGTCACTTACTCATATACCAAATCACAGGTTCGCCCACATACTACAGTCTGGATTTGCCACAGTCAGTTACTCTAAGAGAGGGGGACAATGGTTATCTGGGGAAAATACCTATTGGGTTTGTAGATGTGGAGAAACTTCATCACCTACATTCTACCCTGGCATCTGTTCCCATCGACAATAAGAAGCCCTCATGGAACTTCCACAATTGGGTTGTGGGTGGAATAACAGCACTGTGGGAACTGGAGAGTCATCAGGTTGACAAGCACATCACAGCCCAATGGGTCTTGGAAAGGCTTGGTGGCAAGTAGAGGACATGATCTGTACTTTGGGGGCTGTTTCCAGATGATTGTATATGTTACTTAGAATACTAGTGAATGAACACCTGTCTGCGATTCAGAGAACATGAGGAAATGAGATGGTGATTGGAACACTAACCAATTTGGGACTCGGGCCAAGCCTCTGTAAAGTGAGGACGGCAAATTCAATCCTGGTCCGTTGAAGCAGACTTGCATCACAGCCAACTCATCGTGATCACGTTGTCAGTGTTTTCATGTTTGGATCAGTCTGCCCAGACTTGCCATGTGACTTATAATTGCACATGTCAGTCAACAAGCTTTGAAGTCAGCTGGACGAATGTGGTAAGGTCATGATGCTGAAGCCATGCACATCCATGCTTCCAAGTTCTGTGATACAAACACAATATACTCTACATACTATGCACATGGCTTGATACAAAGCAGCCATTTCAAGTTACTGAGTCAAAACTTGGAGTTACTTCGAGACCCAGTTACAAGTTGCAACGGTAGTAGTCATGACCTGGGACAACAAATGTGTGATGGTGAGTGGTCCTATCATGATTGTCCGTTCTTTAGAATCTTGGCCATACATCTTACCCTCAAGGATCAACAATGCTAAAGAGGTTGGATCACGCTGATTGTTGGGAGTCACTAATTTTCTAATACACAGACTAGGTCGTCACCTGAGAAGAATGCTTTCATTGCAAGATGCAGATGGATGATTAGAATCTAGCAACTATCCCTCCAACCACTTTGCAACCCTGCAGTCAATGGCATCCATCATCATGATGTAACCCTGGTCAACCGTCGCAACCGCCTGGCATGCATTTTCTTTACATTCATACATGTAAGGGGAAGTTGTCGTCCTGGTGAGCATTGTCCATTAGCATGCAAACTTTCTGATAAATAAAGTACCAAGGGGGAAAAATGCCAACGTGGTGACCACGTATTACCACATGTGTGGACCCTTCTATGTCTCTGGGAGGCACATCAAAAATGAAGTTGTTGTACTTGGCTTGCCTGTACCCGTCACAGCTGAGGCTTCCGGGAACAAATCTCTCATGTGGACCAGTTGGGTCCATGGCTGGGCACCCACTAACTTGAACTGCATGGCTGTTGGCCAATTTGAACAACATGCCAGAAGTGCTATTTTGATTTTCAGAAGTCTCTGACCTCACTAAAGTAGGGGAAGATGGGGGTGTTGGAGCGTGCAAGGAATTGGCTAATGTGGCACATTCTAGTTCTTTGCTCAAGACCAACTTGAGGAGGGCATCAGCTGTAGTGGTACACACTGATAGCTGCCAGAGCAACTCGGTTAGTAGTTCTGTTTCATGAATTGTCAGATTTATCGACACTAGCTAGAGGCACCCTGACTCACCCATTTCAGCTGACTTATCAGTGTTGGTCAGTGTGGCTGGGACACTGGGGGTGCACATGGTTGAAAGGTGGTGACGAATAGAGATGAATGAGGTGCTGGAAGTGCAAGGGGTCCAACATGTTACCTTTTAAGGTCTGTACAGGTGCATGGTGTACTATGTGGGGAGTCCTTATGGACTCTGTGAACAGTCCTTTGGTGCGTATTTTTGGCTTGCAACTCAAAACCTCAAAAATAGAAGGTCAAATACACCTCAAGAACATGTTGTAGAATTTGTCTTTTCGGCCTGTGTCACCTGATTGAGGTTTATTGATTCCAGACTCAGATACCCCTTGCTAACTTCTGCTTTCTGCCTAGATGCACCATGGATACATTGTATTGGATCCATTGACCCTGTTTGATGTGTCAGCATGCTTGATTGAGCCAACCACCAGCCTCTCAAGTAGTATGTGTAGTGTCTGTTTTTCATCGCAGGCTCACAGACTAACTGACTGCATAGGGCCCATCGCGCATGATGTGTCAGCATACCTAATTATGTCAAACTGCTAACCTCTTGAGTAGTACATGTGATGTCTGTTTTCTATTGAAAGCCTACAGGTAGGTTAACTATGCTGGCAGGGCTCATCACACATTTTTTCGTGCGTGTTGTACTGAAGCTCTAAGTGTACGCCAAGGTCTATCTTTGTGCTATAAGTATTTGACAATTATTCCACTGACCTCCCACTACTTGGTCACTCTCCATATCTCCATGCGATCCACTACTCGTCACTCAAAGTCACCACTACCTCCCGTGAACTCCACAACACATCTTGATAACCAAGATAAGACACTGTTGAGGAACAGGTTGGCAGTGGATGTCGACCACTCTTACCTTCTCTGGAAACTCTGACCCAGCTTCGAACTCGTGTCAAGCCAAGCAAGCGTGCACGTGATAATGTCGTCGTGCAGCAAGCTGAGCTTTGGCGCACTTGCCTGCAAAGTGAAGAAAATGTCAGCAAGTCAGACAGTGTTGTTGTGCAGCAGGCTGACCACCATCATGTACCACCACTTCCCACGCTGTCCACCGTCAATGTCACTGGCTTGACTAGCAGTTCACCCAAGACTCCGTGTTCTGCCATCTTCTTGGGTCCTCCTCCCAGAGAGGATCTTCCTCCCTCTACCAGTGCCCCCAGCATTCCAACCCCAAGTCTTAGCAATGCTGAAGCAGGTCTACCCAACAATCAGCCAGTTCTGGCCATGCATGTCATCCCACTAACACCTATTCCAGAGGTGGGTACAACTAGCAGTGCCTTGTCTAATGGTGCTATTAATACCATCCTGGAGCCTTCAACTCCAACATCTGGATGATGGACAGTCACTATCAATGCCATCCTTGTGGCTGGCTTTGATGACCTTGAATCTGACCTTGTTTGCCTTATTGAAGAAACTAATCTCAGCATGCAGTAGATATTGGATGGCTGGCACAAGACTCACTCACAGACCATTGGTGGCATGAACCATTGGAACCAATACACAAGATATGCTACATGGCACGAAGAGCAAGAGCGGTGGTGACTCAGTCTTCCTGTAGATGTCCAATGTAAGTTTCTTGTACCTAATCTGATGTTCTATTGCTAACACGTCCCAGTGACTCCTAGCGTTCATCATGAACTATATGCAAAGTTCAAGGAGGACAACCCAGACACTTGGCAGGATATTCTGCAAGTTCATGACATGGTTGATAGTATCCAGTGCTCCCCACAAACCATCACCCAACATGCACTGGTGTTCAACAAAGTTAAGAAGCACATTATATTCATGGTACATATGATGTTTCTGCTTGAAAATAGGTGCTAACGACAGGAGCTAGGTAGAGAGTGAGTCCATGAAACATGGATTCGAAGCCGCACTCATTATGTGTGGTAGCGTCATCAATGAAGATGCGTCATTGGGCTTTTCCCACACAACTGGGGGGGCAATGGCAGTAAGCACAGCTATTCCAGAGCCATGAAACACATCAGCTAACCATCATTTGAAGTTTTTTGAGGCACATTGCCATGTGAATTCTGACATGATGATTGGACATTTAAAGGCACATGTTTAGTGGGTCAAGTTCAGTGGTTGTCGAACAGAATCATTGACATTTTTTGCAGCAATCATGTCTCCCTTGAGACTGTCAAGGAAGTGTTTGGTGATGAAGGGGACAAATTGAAAGAAAACAAAGGAAAACAATTGCCGGCCTCTTGGGCTGTGACACTACCAGTTCCAGCAGATGGTGGAGAAGAGCATACGAATGATGACATCATGACTTCCATCAAAGATGGTTTAATCTCACTCATCTGTAAGTATGTTCTAGTTATTTACTTGGCATATTCTCATCCCTTCCAATAGAGACCACAGAAGGTGATGTTTCTAAGTTTGAGCGTAGCATGTTATAAGATAAATAAGTAGTTGTGGTGTGGATGTGAGTATGACTCAACCCAAGGGGTTCCTAGCAAAGGTAAAGATTGAGAAGGGGTTGCTATAACAGACCTCAGTGTGAGAGGATAAGTCCAGTTGATTCTAGACTCAAAGAATAGATGGATCAGAGTATCCAGTTAGAGATAGAGAGTTTCCAGAGTGCAAGAAACTTGATTGGAGAGAGTCCAGAGCATGAGAAGACCAGATAGAGGGTGTCCGGTGTATTCCAGAGCGTGGGAAAACCGGATAAAGTACCAGATATGAAGCAGATAGTAAGAGACGAGGATGGAAACAAGCAGAGATGGTGAACTGAGCACCCCAATGACTACACAAAAGAGCCAAATGAAGGGTACGTTGAATGGTGAAACAAAAACCAATCAAACTCAGCTGGCATTCAGTATCCTAAGTACAAGACTTTATAGTCTGGGCATACCCATGACTCAGGCACTGATGTAAATAAACTAGACAGCGCACATGTGCTGCTGTCAATGGTAACAAGGAGATGAAATGAGATAGAATCTAATCAGAATAAATGTGATAGTCTAAGTCATGTCAAGGAAACCAAGTGAGCTGAGATATAAACTAGAAGAAATGGCTAAATTCCGGTAGATGAAGTGGTGTAAAGGAAGGCAAGTTAGTTCTAGCAACATGCCATGAGCTTATATGAGTAGAAGAGATGAAGACAAATGAGAAATAGCAGAAAAACCAGACTCAAAACCAGAAAATACTGGACTAAATACTGGACTAACCGGATTGAACCAGTGGACTAACCGGACTAAGATCACAAGCAGATTGACATGGAGCATAGAGGGATATCTTGAAGGATGATAGGGAATGCTGAAAGGACCCAGAAATGGCTTCTGAAAACATAAGGAGCAGTCAGCTCCTACAACATTCCTGTGGGCCACTCTCCTCAACTTCCTTGCGACTCAAGGACTCATTATGAAGGGGTGGCCAGATGGCATCCTAATGCTGAGGCAGCTTCATAATCCCACTGCCAGGACAAAAGGCATCACCGATCTAAGCAACTTGGAGTGATGGTGCCATCCTAGCAAAACAGATCTCTGTAACAAGGCTCTCTGGAAAAGATGAGCGACATAAGTACTAATATGTTCCTCCAACACTTTTGACTCAATACCACACAGGTGATATCTCTGAATTTAATGCACCAGTGGTCATAGGTGCTCCTCCACTTCCCAACAGTGACCATGCAAATGCCCAACAAATATATGGCAATGGGACCATCAATTTTGGTTGCTTTGAATGCCTCCCTTCAATGGGTACAACCCAGATCAAGCAGAAACATGCACCAAAGGCTACTCCAGATGACCCCATCATTATCAGTAGCAGTGATGATGGCACTCCCCGTATTATTCCTGCAAAAAAAAAGAAGGGTAATGTTATCATAAAGATGGCTGCAGATCTAAGTGATGATGAAGTGAGCGTCATGGATGTGACCAGAAACTTAGTCAAAGGTGGTGACAAGAGGCCAGAAGAAGACTATCAAGAACCTTTCCAGTCATGCAAGTGCAAGGCCAACAATCCCCCTATGCTTGGTCATCCCAACAAGAAGCCAGTCATTGATTGGATTCAGTCCAAGAAGGGCAAAGAACATGAACAGCCTGTTAAGGAGACAAAGAAATTCAAGTACATGGAGGTATCAAACTCTGACACTGAAGGTTCAACACAGTCAGTGAAAGGTACACTCATACCAGTGAATTTTGCACTTGTATTAACTGTCAGCTAGTCCGCCAGGTTGAACCACGCCCAGTGTCCAAGAAAGACATCTTTGATCATGCTGGTGTGTCAAATGAAGTCCAAATTGTTGCTCATGCTCATAGATTACTTTGGCTTGCTAGAAACCACACCTGAAAATGTGCCAGGAATCTTCGTGCCATCAACACTAAAGAAACTGAGTGTCAACAAACGACTTACTGAACCATCATCCCCTTCTCCTAGGTGCCACCGTGACTTACCATTAGCACTGCTCACTCAACCCGGTGCTTCACACAAATCCCCTGATGTTATTTTTTCTGCCAAACTCACCCCTGACCTGACTCACACTAAGAGATCTATTATTCCTGAGTTGGAAGCTCCTACCTCCACTGTTGACCCATCTGGTGAGGCCGTCACCATCCCCACAGCTGCTACTGACACTATGATGCTGACAACCATGGGAATCGAAGCAAGCAGTGCTATGGCACCCACCAATTCCACTGCTTTCCCTCTGGCAATGGGTTCCTTGGTCCCAACAATCCCTCATGATGAAAGGTTATACAATAACTGAATGGAACAAGCCGGGCAAGTGGGTGGTGGCTACCCACCACATGTGTTTCATCACTTGCAGCCACAGCTTTTTTCTTACCATGAAAATGTCAGTGATACCAGGATAATTCCAACCCAGCCAGGAATGATAGACATGCAGCATGCTATGTACCTTGATGCTCAGGCTGCACCAGTGGGTGCTTACAGGAATGATGTATACAGAGGTGAATCATGAGGGGATCCATGGGGCCAGTATGGAGGCTTCTATTCTTGTCCTAATGGTTCTGTTATGTATCCAGACTCATTTTGGGGGCTGTCTGGTCCTCTTTCAGGGCCAAGCTGTCAGTCAAGCACCTCTTTACCTGATGTGCAAGTTCTTGGCATGTGGCCTATCCCCATCTGAGTTTAGGTGGCTCTCGTCAACTAAGTGTCAATTATGACACAGGACATCACCTTTGTCCACCTTCTGTTCAATGATGGAGTAATATTGTCTGTTGTATATAAATAACAAGTTGTTGTGCATTTTGTACAGTACTACAAGATGTAAAGCTGAATAAACAAATAGGTTCTAGAGAAACTGCCAGTGGATGTGAAAACAAGTGAGGAATAGTCAATCATAAGGAGTGCAGGGGAATTGCTCAAGGGGGAGTGGAAGGTAGTAGAAAGCTGTGACGAGATCCATACCACCAGCAAGATAGAGATGTCAGGAGAGTTGGCATGAAGCAAGAATGCTAGGAAATAGCAGATGAGGCTGTCAAATGCATCAGAACAGGTCCAAGAGCACCAAGAGTGCCGAGGAGACTCATTAGAGCAAGCTCAGATCAAGCTGGGCGATCTGAGGATCAAAGCAGACATATCAGGGGCATCAAGCAGTGTCAAGGTCAACACAAACTGGCCGAAAAACCTGGAGAACACATCAGAATGGCAGCCAGGACGGTTGAAGCAAAAGGGAGGTGAAGACTTACTAGGAGGAGGTTCAGAGGAGCCGGGAGGCAAAACAACCATACCAGGTGATGTCCACAGTGTCCAGGGGTGCCCCATAGACGACCTAGATGAGCACTTCATGAGGCGAACCCACCACATCAGAGCAGTGGTCCAGGAGATGAGTTGGCCAGACTGAAGTCAAGGAGGGCCATCAAGCACAATTGGGAATGTCAGATGGTCAGAGACAATGCCAATGGTGGCCAGGAACATCGGACAGGGTGTGGGAATGAGTACGTTGACAAAGTAAATGCACTAGGCTGAGATAGATAGCCAGGAGGTACACCAGGCAAGCTGGAGTTGAGAAGTGTTGGAGGCGAAGTGAGGATGCTAGCTGAAGTCAAGCCAGGTCAGGACAAACGATGAAAGCATATGAAGGCAGACATACTAGATGAATCCACAGGCTATCTAAACTCACTACAACGCTGAGGATGAACAACCTAGAAGCAACAGGATCATACTGGGCTGGCAGGAACAACCACAACCTTCCATTTTGGGGCACAGACGATGGTGAGCAGTTGTGCTCAGAATGAGACAGAAGGGGCAAGTGAAGAGAGGGCAAGTGATGAGATGGTGAGGGGCAAGTGATGAGTGGTGGCCTCAAAGAGAGACAGGGAGGATGGCAGGGCATGAGTCAACGCATGTGTGCCAACAACAATGTTGAGGCGCATGCATTGATGTGTGTGCATGGATATGAGGGTGAGGTCGATCGCCTGTGCTCATTGAAGCATGGCGGGGTATGAAAGTGGGTGCTAGTGTGCCGTTGGGCATGGTAGTAGCTGAATGCCACTATGTTCATTGGAACATGGTGGCAGGGAATGTGGTGGCAGCAGTGGTGGTGGATGGCAAGAGGCTGTGTTGTGTTGGAATGCCGGGGAGCTGGGGCCTGGGCCAGGCCATGAGGAGGGGCTCAGCTTGTGATTTGGTCAAGCTGAGGCTTTTGAGCTGAGCTGGGTTATGCACAACTCTACTCACAAGTGGGCAGCAGTGCTGGAAACAACGGAGATGACCAGCAAATGCTTGAAACAATTGGAAATGACCGGATGATGAGCATGTAACTTGAATAAACGATGGGTATTCGTGCTTCAAAGGGAAGCTCACAAGTGGGCAACCATGCTTGAAACAGCAGGGCGGGATGGTGAAGTGACTCAGAAACAACAACATAAGGAGCTGACAATGAGTGGCAGGACAACACAGGGTTGTGCTTGAAATGACAGGGCAGAATTATTCACAATGGTAATACACAGAAGGAACGATGAAGGTGGAGGCATGAAGGAGGTGTAATGTGGGTCATATGTATGGCAGTTATATTGACATCTCAAGCATGGCAAACAAGTCCTATTAATGGTCTCAGTATCTATCTGGTTGGGAGACCTTGCGATGTTTCCTCTTAGCATGGATGGCAGATGTTGTGTCTGTGGGTGCTGCTCGCAACTCAGAAGTGCGTTGGTTGCCAAGCCCAGCCATTGCGACTGTTTCCTTCAAGTTGTGCAGCTGCTTGTAACATGTTGGAGGTGTAAGTCACAAAGCAGGTATAGCACTAGTAACACTCACATGTACTACTGAGGAAGGAACAGCAGGTGGAACATTCACATACAACAATTCCCCAGGCTTAGCTACAATTGCAGTGACTCTGGCCTGCGTCAAGGAATCCAGAGGTCTGTCAGGGTACCATACCTTGTGCCCAGCTTGCGTGAGCTGGACTCAGAGATGTAAAATTAAGTTTGGCCAGTGATGTGAGACATATGACTTACCACTGAATCTAACCCAACATCCATTGGCTCGTCCTTCAGGTTGTGGTTGAGGCTTGGATGTCCGCAGAGGATATGAAGTGAAATGATGGGTACGTACAATTAAAGCATCTACATATCCATTGAATTCCTTGGATTGCTGAGTATGGCACAACAGACAATCATGGAAATGATCTCCAGGGAAAATGACACAAGGAGAATGGCAAGGATTAACCTTAATTGGTTGTACATTGCTCAGACATGGAGGATCATTATGTCTGCACGTGCAGTCACAATCAGCTTCTTTAAGGCTTATATGTCTGAGCAACTACTCACATTCAGCAGCGCCAAGATACAAAAGGAATAACCATGGATAAGTGATATATATGATTTTGCCTCTAAAGTGGTTAGAATAAAGTAAATTGTGTCAGTTCAGGTGGATGTACTCACATTGTCTATTTAATAGATTACTTGGTGAAATGACTCTGTTTAGGAATGAACACACACAGCTGCATATAAATATCTCAGAATATTTGCCAGTCAGGAGTCAGAGGAAGCATACATTTTCTATGGCAGGAATAAAAGTATTTCCCACTTTGTGCAACGTTACAATTTAACCCATATCCAAATGTTGCACATACAGAGACAAGCTAGTCTGATGAACTCTCCAGTGTTAGCCTCTGAGAAAACTTTCCAGGATATATCAACTCACACAACAGTGCAAAGGCCAATATAACAAACCTATTAGTTGATGGTCTTTTAATAGCTTCCTCTGACAGTTTTATCTGGAGAATTGATATACACAAGAATGAATAACATCGACACGTTTGTCCAGGGTTTAGTCTATCCTCTAATTAGCAACAGTGCCATGCCACGAGTGAGTGTCCCCAACCCAAATATATTCAATCTACATGGAATTTTAGTGAAAATCATTGGAATCACATGATGGTACAAAGCAAACCTCATCAGAGAAAGTGAGGACTGAAAATACAGAAATCAGCACATCATATTAGGTCATATTTTATACTCACAGTAATCATATCCAACAGAAATAAATATCATGACTGCAAACAAGTTGTATTCATCTCATTGAATGAGTGAGGATGAGCATATGAGTTGTGTAATCATTCAGTTGAATGTTTCTCACTACAGACTCAACCATGTCAGATGACATGTGTGGTCAGTTTTAGTTCAGTGTGGCAGAGAGGAAGGAGGAATTGCAACTTGCTCTGTGAGTGGATGCAGCACCTTTATGATAACCTAAGGACAGAACACAGCTAATGAGCACAGCTTTAATGCAATGATATCAATCACCTGAGATTCTTGATGTTGTACTGTTCAGCGCAGCTAACAAATAACTTTCCATGTGAGAACCTCACTGGGCTACCAAGTTGAAAAAAAAAAAAAAAACCTTTAGAGAGGTTGTCATTGCCAGCCTTATCAGTTGAGGAGCTTTGGGTTCCATGGAGCATCATGGGGACTTCAAGGGTCATCTCAATATATACTGCCTGTCAATTATAGCCATGCCTTGCTAAAGTGCTGTTGTGTTGTGAAAACCATCAATGAACGTCTCACAATGAACCTAGTAATCATAGGTATAGGAGAACAACTCACCATTACTGGTTTCACCTAATGATTCAAGGCTGAACTACTCAGGCCATAGAGGAAGTTTACCAGTGCCCAGCTTGGCCATAACTGATAACCAGTCTCATGCTTCTGTTGTGGTCCCATTTTACTATTTTCTGGTAATCTTGATGCGAGTCATTCCAGGCAGTTCAGTGGTGGTCCACATACATGGTTTCCATGGAGTTTGTGCTAATTTCTGCTTTATCAGACTAAGTCAAGTGCTGCAACTCTAAGAATCAGTTTTTGGCAGTGGTGGAGACATCCATTGGAATGTGTGACTCACCACTTTTAAGGTCCAGCACTAATTGAAACCATCATATTGACAAGGCTGCACAAGCGGTGGATGCCCATAAACATTCCCACCTATTTAATGCCAATAAAGTCAGTGAACATCAATTACTAGAAGACATGGCACCGTCTTTATGACAGAACTCACAACCTAGGAAGTAACTATCCAGTTGGGTAGTAAGTGTATGCATGGTTAGTGCACCATTGTATAAATTCCCTGCTAGTCTCCAATTCTGTCCATGTTCACAGGATCATCTCCTGGCTTCAGCACTTGATCTCATTGACATGCACCCTTGACATAGCTCAAAATTATATGTGACATGTTTGGGATCTGTGTTGGCTTTAGTGGAAAAAATGATTGTGCATGTATGCATGGCCAATCTAGTCCTTGTTGGCTCAACTGATGGCACCTCACCCAGGTATGTGGATTACTGTGGAATCACGACTAATAAGATGATGGAGACGAGCTGCAAAGTCAATATAAGCAGATGTGGAAAATGTCCAGTAGATACCACAACAATCATGGGCAAGCATGGGGTCATTCCTAGCGCTGAGTTGGGTACTTTTTCGATCACACCCTTGAGGACCCAGTGCCAGACACGATTGTGGTCAGCTCCTCTCACTGAATCATTATCATAGGGGGTTCGTACACCATGCTTGACATAGACCCCTGGTGGAAAGCACTGGCTGCGCAAATGGGTGAACAGTGGCAGATTTGGATTGATCTCGCCAGCAAAGACATGTCTGTTGAAATGCCATGTGCAGACAGGTGCCACAAAGGGCATGGATGAGACAATTCAGAGTGCAGAGGATAACAATGAGAACAGTGTGTGGTTTGTTGGTGTGTGGCATTCGAGGTCACTGATACAAGGACAGATGGAAATGTGAGTAGGTGCCAGGTCCTCAGTTTTCTTCTCGATCAATCTGTCGTGCTTTGCTGCTTTGGTATGTGCATGAGTGTTTGGTATGACTTCTAAATTTGAAAGCTAGGTTGAAGTGGGGACCTTAGTGGCATCAAGAGTGGGTTTGTGCCTGTTTCAAAAGGTATGTATTTCAAAAGGGACGTTTAATCAATGGTCAGAGGTCCAGTATAACTTCAACAGCCATAATGTTGTAAAGGACCAGTTTTCCAAGGTGCATACACTAGCATAGACTCATAATTACCCCCCTGATGGAGTGACTTTTTTACCTGTCCATTGTTTTCAACAAGGCAGCTGCGATCCAAAACTTCACTAGCCCTATATGAATGTGAGAAATAAATAACTCTATTCAATATACACTATATGGCTCAATCAAGAAAAGTAGGTAGTCAAGAAGAACAAGTGCGAACTCAGAGGCCATTGGACAAGTAACTATCCAACCAACTATAAATAATCATACAATGACTTCAGTGCTGCTACACTGGCTGGGTTGAGCTTCCTTCCCTCTGGATCTCCTTGATACCCTCCAGCCTCTCTTTCTGCCATTTGACATTTCTTCACTTAGGCTTGGGACCTCTTCAGCACCTTCCAGCCCTTCATCTTGTTTGACGCCTGTGGATACAATCACAGATTCACCTGCGCCATGCCCAGATGACAAGCCAAAACCACTGTCAATCCTGCTCCCATGTCTACCCCAAATATCACTTGCATGCATTGTCTGAATGCTCAGAATCAATCAAGGTGTGAATGTGAGTGGAGGTATAAATTTCAAGGTGCCAAATAGCACTAATTGCCATCCTCCGTTTGGAGCATTTCCAGAGACAACTAATACATTGGCAACATAGATTGAAATGATGCTGGGACGAAGTCAGTTTAGTTGGCCATTTGACCTTTCTGCGAGCCTGGATGGCCATACAAGGTATAGAATGAGAGGATCGAAATGGAGACATATGTGACAAAGTATAGTACACCTTGCTTTACGAGCAGGTTCATGTATTGACTGAGTTGCCATTTCTTTGTAGTGAGGTATATTTGAACCAACTACCTCACAAATTGTGTGATTGCGAGGATGCATATGGCAGCTTCATGTGCCATTTGTGAAATAGTGTATATGAGCACCATGACCTTCAAATTTGAATGCAATTCACAAGCTGAGAAGTTATCTACCTGGAAATTAGTTACTATAGCAGCCAATGAGTCAGGATAACATGGTACACCTTCAATTCAAGTAGCTACATACCAATCATATTCTTTGGATTGCTAATCAAGGCAGCATAGACAATGAGGGAAATCATCCCTGGGGCAAGTGACCCAAGGAGAATGACCTCGATTGATTGTATATTGCCCACACATGAAGAATCATTATATCTGCAGTTGTAATGATTATGATCAGTTTCTTCTTGAGCACTTCCAGAACAATAGTTCTCACAATTAGCAGCAGCAAGGAAGAGGACAAGTGACCATTGGCCAATGATTCCTATGATTTCACCTTGGGGACAGTCAGGATAAAATGAACCAGGGAAGCTTGAGTAGATATACTGACATTGTCTGTTAAGTAAATATGAAGTTACATGATAAGATGTAAAGAGAAGCGAATTGAACACACAGCTATGCATAGATACTTTAGAATGCTTGGGCCCAGCCATTGGAGTCAGAGAAGATATACCTTTTCAGTGCCAGGCATAAAAGTACTTCCCCCTTTATGCAAAATTGCAACCCAATCAACCTCAAACAAAAATGCTGGACATACTGAGGGAATGTGTTCTGACAAGCACTCTAGCATCAGCATGTGTTTATCATCCAGGAACTGCTGACTTACACAAGGTGACAAAGGCCAGCATAGCGAACCGATGGTTAAATGATCCTTAGGTCTCTTTGACAGCTTTATCAATATACTGGGGGGTACTACACACGAGAACAAATAATGTTGACACCCATGTCCAGGGTTTATACTACCACAGCCTCATCAGTAATACATTCAAGTTGAGCCACCAAGGGTGTCTGCTTACCCATATATATTCTATCTGATGGGATCTTTAGTAAAAACAAAATTATAAATTATGGTGAGTCAAACCTCATCAGAAAAAGTGAGGACTGAAAATGTAGAATTTAGCACATCATATCATAATGGTCTGTACTCACTGTAATCATGTCCAACAGACATAAGTACAGCAACTACAAATAAGTTATGGCACTCATCTCCTGGTGTAAGTGAGGGAAGGCTTACAAGTTGTATAATCATTTGTCTGAAGGCTTACTACCACAGACACTAGGTTGGAGGACATGCGTGGCAAGTCGAAGTGTAGTAGACAGGATCCCAATGTGCTGTTTTTCAAAACAGTAAAATGCACCTTTATAACAAAATGGAATGTAACCTATACACTCCAAATACAAATGACAGTGTGAACAGCTTCAGGTTTAAACATCAGGTCACCCTGCTTTTTCCTTGAGGCAATTGTGATCCTTGGTAGTTCACCTGGTCTCCTTATCTCCCTTTTCATCAGAATACACACCTCTATTCTGACACTTCATTTTACCAGCTCCTTGGGGTATAGGCACACTGAAATACATTGGACAGTGGGCACAGGACCAATTCCTTTCGACTCATCAAGGTCCAAGTGCACTGGTACCATCATTGTACATGATTGTTGTTGTTGCCAGCAATTCTTTGCTGATCCCCATCTCATTAGCTGTGTATGAGATGTGTTCTCTCAAGGCATGTACATCACAGCATTCAACATTGGTAAATTCAAAGTTGAGTTTGTATGGCTCAGCCAAGTATTGCAGGTTGTGGTAGCTTGCACTCACCTCTTGGCATGTGAATGGTGTAGTGACTTTGAAGAGTACAGTGACCCCAGTCAAACACCACCAACTGGATCATGATGCGTGTTGTGCCTGGTGGAACCTGTCACCCACAAGGTACTGTGATGCAGGGCCCAAACATGTTAGTATGTGCTACCAGCGGGATGGAGAACTGTGTTACAAGGGAGTAGTCGCACCCATCCACCCAGACTTGGCACAGGCTGCCACTGTAGATGTAATAAATAAGGATGGAAATGGTGATAGGCACAGCATGAATGACTGACCATGCAAACGGAAATCTCGTCTGCTCCATCATGACAATGGCCACAAATGGCCATGTTGCTGAATGGAGCCCATATCGAGACAATAGATGTCCCGATAGCACAGACAAGAGAGGATTATGTTCAGTGAAGGATACTCACTGAAATGGATGGTTGGAGCGAAAGAGTAAAGGGTGGTTTGGGAGGGTAGCTTGTTAGAGCTAGGGATAACTGAGTGGTACAAAAAAAGAGTCAAAGACTGCTTATTTAACCCAAGCAGAAGGGCGAGGTTTATATACTACAGGAACTTGTTTGTACCTGTGTTGGACTATTTTATGTATAGTAGATAAGAAGAAGTCCATAGAACTTCATAGAAGGATCATGTGGTCAGGATATAAACAGAGCCCAGTGGCATAAGAAGCTCTTATCTATGACATCAGGTGCTTATTGATCGTCTAGTAATCTGAATAGTATAAGCAGCCTGTGTGGCAATGTAAGGGCCTAGAATTCCGGTAATAGGAAAGGAATCAGCAAAGAGAATACCAGATATTCTCAACACTCCTCCTCACTAGAAGATTACTTTGATGAAGGAAGGGTTATAAGCTTCAAGACAGATCTTCCTGATAAAAACTTATCCTTGCCCAAGTTCTTGGTAAAGATATCGGCATACTATTTGTTTGTTGGAACATAAAACAGTTGTATTTCTTTTTCAGAAATACATTCCCAAATGTAATGCTCGTCCTTTCGAACATGTTTCAAATGACCATCTTGAGCAGGATTAGTAGCCAAGAATATTGCACCTTGGTTATTGACACATAAGGGAAAAGGTCTGAGTTGGAATCCAAATTCTTCATATAAATTATGGATCCATTGCAATTGTTTTGCTACCCCAGTTATTCCACAATATTTGACTTCAGTGGAAGATAAATGAACTCTTCATTGTCGCCTAGACAACCATGAGATGATACCATTGGCAAGATATATGCCATAACCAGTAGTTGAGTGCGAAGTCTCAATGTCTCCAGCCCAGTCAGTATCACAATAGACAATAAAGCCATTTCTCGTTTCTTTGGAAGAATATTGAATGCAAAGTTCTTTCATAGTAGAAAGATATTGCACTATGTGCAATGCCTTTTGCAAATGTTCCTCCATTGGATTAGCAGAGAATTATGACATTTTAATGACAGAATAGGCTAGGTCTGGTCATATACCAAGCATGATATAAAGCAACGAACCTATTACAGATTGATAATGAGTTCATAAGGAAGATGAAGCTTTGCCTTGGGAAGGTTTTGAGTTATATCCAGCTGGAAGTGGTATGGTCTTTCCCTTGCAGTTATCAAGAGCAAAGCATTTTACGACTTTGTCTGCATAGGAAGATTGATCAAGAGAAATAGTCTCTTTTTTACAGTCTCTTGTAATCCACATACCAAGATATTCCTTAGCTTCGCCAAGATCTCGAGATTCCCAGCACTTCATAAAGCTCTTCTTATGTCATAGAAGAAGGTCCTTGTTACTACCAGTAAAAAGAGCATCATCAATGTAAGTGAGAATTATGATTATATCCTGACCATTGATCTTATAGTAAGTACCCAGATCTGAGGTAGTCCGGGTGAATCCCATATCAGTAAGGGATTTGTGCAACTCTTTATTCCAGGAGAGTGCAGCCTGTTTAAGTCCATAGATGGACTTTCTCAGTTGACAGACCTTTGTATCCTGGCCTTTGACAATAAAGCCTTCTGGTTGCGTAAGATAAATCTCTTCATCCAGATTGCCATAGAGGAATGCAGTTTTTATGTCCAATGCCTTCAATTCCCAATCATGGAGGGCAGCTAATGAAAGGATGAGTCACACCATTTCAAACCTTGCTACAGGTGAGAAAGTGTCTTAATAGTCAATCCTGAATACCTGTGTAAAGCCTTTCACAATGAAGTGGGCTTTATATCTACCATCGCTTCTGCGTGTGAACACCCATCATCCAGTAATGGGTTTTTGACCCTTTGATAGATCCACTAGATCCCAGACTTTACGATCCTTTAAGGATTCGTACTCCTCCTGACATGCAATTCTCCAGAGTTTTTGCTCTGTAAGAGGTAGTTTCACTATGTCATGATACTGGTTAGGTATGTTAGCAACAACTGCTGCTAATGTCATATGGTGACATATCCAAGAGTCTGAATACATCTGTCCTAGATCTTCTTCCTCATTTGTGGGTTAAACATCTGGAGTTGTAGACATGGTTCGTTCATCTCGAACTGACATTGTATTTGGCTCCTCCTAAATTGGGGGTAGTCCTCTTAGCTCTTGCTCTATCTGCACAGGTTGTAAAGCATTGTATGCATTGTTGGGTAAAAACTGCAGCATAGAAGGTTGAGCACTAAAACGTCTTTCGACAGGAGGACGAAAATTCGCTCTTGATTCCATTATTGGATGATATTGATGAGGATGGGAGTGGAATTCAGGAAGTGGTTCATAAGAACCTTGTTGAGGGGGAAGCCAGGTATGAGAACTGTGAGATGGTCCAGCTGAAGGTTGATCTGTCATTTCTGGTCAATCATTCTGAGGTTCAGGAGTTCAGAAATCAGGATCATAAGAAGTATGAGGATCCTCTTCAGTGCCATATTGTTTATGTTGATGTCATCTATCTAGAGAGGTTTGAAGGTGTGCATCAGTCATAGTTCATTTCTGCAGTTGAGGCATGGGTAATGAGGTTCGGTAAGAAGGAGAACGTTCAGATGTTTCTCTCAATTCCGGTTTAGGGGAATCAAAGAATAATGGACTTGGAGGTCGGATAGATCCATCAAGATTTCTGCAAGAGTTGAATATGTTATCGTCAGATCTTATAGATGGAGGTGAAAAAGGAGGATGAGAAGTTGTCATACAAGAGTCTTGTTGCTCTCGGGGTTCTAGTTAATTGAGGTTAGGACCACCAAATGGTTGAGGCAAGATTAGATGACTGCAAGGTTCTGGATTCTCAGATTTCTCTTGTTCCTCAGTAAGGTTGAGATGGGGTTCAAGGTTTTCAGGGATTGGCCTAGGTCCATCAGGTTCTTTTCTTGAACAGTAAGGAAAGACCTGTTCATCAAATAGAGCAGTCTTCATAATAAAGACTCTTTGTCTGGTCATTAACCAAAAGCAGTAAGCTTTTGTGTTTGGTTCATAACCAATAAAGACCATTTCCTCAGCACGAGGAGAGAGCTTATCTTGGTGCTGTTCTGGTTGAATGTGCATGTAAGCTCTACAATCAAAGATTCAGAAGTAAGAGACATTAGGTTTTTTACCAATGAATATCTCTGATGGAGTTTTCCAGTTAAGGTGGTGCATTGGTTGACGATTGTAGATATGCAATGCTGTTTCAGCAGCATCTTGCCAAAAGGTGGGTGGTAGGCAAGCATGATGTCACATAGCATTGGCTTTCTCCATAATAGTGCAATTGAATTGCTCCACTCTTCCGTTCTGTTGAGGTGTATAGGGAGCAGACGTTTCATGTGTAATGCCTTTGTTCGCGAAGAACAATTGTAGCCTTTCAGCCATAAATTCCCCCCCTCGATCAGAGCATACAGAGGTTAGAGTTACACCTGATGCAGTCTCCACCCATATAATCATATTTTGAAAGTGGGTTGTGACATCACTTTTCTGTCGCATAAATGCGAGAAGAGCATATCCACTAAAATCATCAATGAAGGTAAGGATATAAAGAGATTGGGATCAAGATTCTATTGGGAAAGGTCCCATCACATCCATGTGAACTAACATCAGAGGATGACTAGCTCATTTGGATGAGTCAGGATATGAAGATTCCAACATCTTTCCTAAAGCGCATCCTTTACAAGGAGGATTGGTTGTCAGTGGTGCCAAGGAGGAAATGCCCATAAGGTATTTATGGGCATGATGAAGTGCGTTCTTGGACATATGTCCAAGTCACTGGTGCCATAAGTGATAAGAATCTAATCCTTCAAGGGAGTTGGCCTCGACACTGGGTATGATCTGAGTTGACTGAAACCAGTGAAGATTGTTACCTGGTGACAAAGCAGTGGCCTGTATCACCAGATCTCCCTTGTTGTTTAAGATCAGCAATTTATTTTTTGTAATCTCGCATCGGTAACCTTCTTTGGTAAGAGAGGGTACTGAGAGTAACTGATGTCGCACTTTAGATGCATACCATACTCCTTTTAGTACAAGAGTTTTTCCTTTTATAGCATTAGGTTGGACAATAACTTTACTGGGTCCATACATAGAGACCATTTGTCCATTTGCAACGGTAGCAACTACCTCTTCATCACCAAGATGAGCGAAGTCTTCCTTAAAGGGAGTAAGGTGATCAGTGCATCCGCTGTCAATCATCCAATGTTTGAATCGAAAGTCTGATCCTGAAGGTTCAGTTCCCATCATATGAGCAAAAAAGTCATTGGATTCATCTCAGTAATTGATTATATCATCACCTACAGAATATCCAGGGAGTCTCTCCACTGGCAGGTGTGGAACTGCCTGTAAGGGCATCACCCATTTCTTAGGTACCAGAGAGTTTAGATGATCTATATCATCTAAGTGTCCTTTGCTTGATGCTAATCCACCAAGGGATATGGTGGTTCCTTTCTTTTTCTTCTTTGATTAAGACAACGCCTCAGCTCCTGAAGGGGAGTCAGTAGAAGTGTGTTCAAAAGGGATGGAGGGACATATCCACATTCATGCCATTGTCCATCTCAAAGTCTTCCAGCTCAAGGTTAGACATGTCAAGGTCAACAGTTAGTGACTTTGCTCCTATGGTAAGCCAACCAAGAATAGGACCATATCACATACTGTCATTTACACCATAAGCCATGATTGTTGGGTTGATGAGATCCATGAACAAATCACAACCGGCCTGGGCATACTGTCCTCTCTGGCCCATCAAAGGTCTCTCACCTAATTAAAGGCAAGTCACCAAAGATGACCACGGCTTGCTGTGCATCACTGCTCAGTTTCCCATTGCCTAAGAGCTCTCACTCTTTCAGCCCACCAGGTCTTGCCTTTACGGGGTACAATGACTTCCCTAACCTGTGGCTACCAACATAGGAAGACTAACCAAGATAACACTGCAAAAGAACCATCAAGGGTATCACCCTCTTTGCAGGTATCCCAGGGGTGTCCTGTCTATACCTAGTGAAAGGCATAGTTGGATGGTTTTTGACCAGGTCAATCCTAGCTTCTTCCCCTGTTTCCGCACTCTGTACGGACTGCTAGGTGACATGGCTTCCAGTCATTGTAGAATGATGACAAGTCTATCTCTTCTTCAATACCGTCCATTGGCACAAAGCCAGATCCGTCCCAGCAAAGGTGGGAGTTGGACGTTGAAGGTTCTTCAACAGCATTGGTGAAGGTGTCTCCTACAACTTCAGTGGCTTGGCCTTTACCTTTCTTGTCTTTCTGCTGGAGTCACTGTTCCTTTGCTTTTTGGAAGGTAGATTTCTTCTTCTGACCTTCCTGAGGTCTCTTCTGGTATGGCTTCAATGAGGGGCCAGCACCAGAGTTGCTAGATGATGGTCCTGCTTGTCGCTGTTGCGACCACTACTGTTTGGCAGGTGGACCATGTTTGATCATAGCAGACCTTGGAGTTTCGACTGTAGAGCCAATGTGAGAGGAAAGGAAGCATGTGGATCAAAGATCCACTTCAGCAAGAATCTTTTGTGTGACAAGTTCGATAGTGAAGTCATTAGGTTTAGTGGTTTGTACCACAGTAGAGGTGAGTGTGTAGTAGGAGTCAGGAAGACAGGAGAGGATGAACATGGCTTTGAAGGAGTCCAGGAGATTAAGACCAGTGCTGATGAGTTGGTTGAAGTGGGTTCTCATGTTGTTCAGATCATCAGAGGCGGATTTTTCTCTGATGTTCATTCTGGAGATCTGAAAAAAGAGACAAAATTGTCCCAAAAGTCCAGAAGTTCCGAACAAGGTAAAGAGTCGATCCCAGAGGCATTTGGTGACCAAAGAAAAAATCTAGTTTCCAGAGGCATCCATAACAGTGAGGTCCCAGTCATAGTTGACATTGGTTTGTAACGAATCGGCTAGGGTGAGGGCAATCATCCCACAGGCTTGTCAGTCAATGACTTTGAACTTCTTTTGTTCATCATTTTCAATGATAATGTGGGGGTTGGGATGAGGCTGTGTCTGCAGGCTTTTCCATGTAATGGCACCCAATACTATGTCCTATAAAGAGTAGAACAGTAAAAGATCCTTGGTCTTTGTCACCCAGAGAGCATATTCGTGGGTCCCGGAAAGGATTGGAATCCTTTGGTAAACAGAGGATTCAACCTTCAAGTTGGAGTCTGCAGGAAGAGACATGTTGTATCTGTTCTGAAGACTTCGTCAGCAAGACTTTCATTAATGATGTAATCAAATAAGGAAAAAGAACTCGTCTTAGGAGATGGGGGCAATGGTATATAATGAGCCACTGGTGTAAACACTGGGTTAACTGGTACTAAGACCAGTGCATTAATCCCAGATGATAGAGGCACAGGAGAGAAAGCTCTTGGCATCTGAGGTGTAGGAATCCCAGAAGATAGTGATAAGGCTATCTGAGTAGGCGTTAGTGGGGATGTATATTTCTTTCCATACCATGGTTGTTTCCTGTACCATTCCATCTGTCATCGCTGTTTCTTCCCGAAAAGAGAAGTTTGGAGTTCTTCTCACTCCAATCGGCTTTGTTCCTTTTTCTCCATCCCTTTTAAGGGTTTGATAGTAGCAGATTCTCGATACCATTTAGGCATTGGTCAATTGGCATGATCCTGTGGATCATAATCTATCACCTCGAAATAGTAAGGATTGGGAACTATTTTGTCCCATAGATAGCCAATTGATATTGGTACATCAGGAGAATTGTGAGATATATAAGGAAAAGGTATGACTTTCCTAGGAACGCAACAAGAAATTGATATAAAGAAATTGTACCCACCGTCATTGACATCGCAGCTAAGAGAATATCTACAATCATGAGATAATGGAAAAGAAGGAGGAACCACTGCACTAAGTATTTTTAAGGCTTCAGAGAAGCCACCTACATTGTTCACCTTCCACTGCAGCAAGTCAACACATTCTTGGCCCATCTCGTCCAGCAAGGACTGCTTGTATGGTGCCAGCAGAGAGGTTATCTGTGTGGTTTTTAATTAGCCACTGTAACAGATAGATACCTCACCATTTAGAATCCAGAATGGATTTGTAGAATCATCGGCGAGCATGGCAATGTGCAAAGTAATCGAAAGATTGCTTCATGGGAACATGGCTGGGAAGCCAAGCATGAGGATTATCCCATAGAGAGATCCAGCAGTTTTTCTTCATGTTGATGACCATTGACTTTACTATCTCCAGGTGTGCAGGTGAGTTTTCGAAATCAAAATAATAAGAGGGAAAGATTTCGAAACCTTGGTTGTGGGTAAGGATGGCAGGACAGGGAGATCTGATTGGCTCTTGGAAGGGCCAACCAGTGGCTTCATAGATGGATTGAAGTGTTTCGCCTTTAAAGGCAAATATATCTACCTGTTGGCAATTACTCACCTTTGTCTCTACCAGGTTCAGCTGAACCGGTCTCAACATCCTCTGTGAATGAATGAGCTTGTCCTTGTGCATCTGACTCATGATGTGGATTGGAGTTGGATCCTTCACGCCCATTTCTAAGAGCAATGGAATCCATGAGCATCCATTCAGGTGATGGAAGAATGTCTCATCGGTTTCGTCATCTAGAAGGACATGCTTGTCCCTCATTTCTCGGTCCTGCAGGAGATATGGGTCAAAGAAGGTGGTAGTGTGAAACTGGGGAGCATTGCTCAGATCTGGTTCCTGTGGAAGAAGAATGATGGCTACTGGAGCTCCATCGTGATTCTGATATTTGAGGCCATCGTAGGAAGGTTCAGCGGTGAAAGGATTGGTGGGGAGAGATGGCATTGTAGGAGGGAGTGGGTGTGGGTGGATGAGATATGAAGTCTGGAGGAAGATCAGGAAGTTGGAGAGGGATGCGCGGTGTTATTACAAACGGTTCCTCTCTATGGTCCGCAAGCCTGCGGCTTCCTTGCCTAAGAATGGTTCTTTGCAGGTGGTAGCAAAAAGAGCCTTGTTCTATCCCTTGTCGACACAGCGGGCAGGGTACAAAAAGTGGTATACCTGGAGGTACTATGTCATTCTCAATAATACATCCATCATTTAGTCGAACGTTGCTGTCATTCAGAATCACGAGGAAGTGGTTGAAGAGGGGAGGATCCTCCGCTGGAGAAAGCTCAACAGCAGGTTGTTGCTTGGAGCTAGGGCTTGACGCAGTGACCTGGGATTGTGGCTCAGAGGAGCGAGAAGAGGACTGGGGAGATGGTGCAGGGTCTTCCAAGGAAGTACTAACCAGTGCAGGTATTCTGTGGAAAAGGACGCAAACGTCCCATCAGTCAGTTCCTAGTCGATCCATTGTATAGAAGCAAATAGGATCAGGAGTCTTGGCATTAAGCCAGTTTCGAAGGAAAGCCCAGAGGGCAGTCCTAAGGATCTCCTCTGCATCATCTGTACCAACTTCAGGGATGATAAAGAAGGTAAGTCACATGATGGCGAACAAGATCAGTCCAATGAAACACTGAGCCCAATCAATCATCTGCTTGTTGGTGAAAGGCATTGTATCACGAAGTAATGACATTCTTAAGATGGAGCAGGGCTCATAACCTATTGAGACAATAGATGTCCTGATGGCGCAGACAAGAGAGGATTATGTTCAGTGAAGGATACTCACTGAAATGGATGGTTGGAGCGAAAGAGTAAAGGGTGATTTGGGAGGGTAGCTTGTTAAAGCTAGGGATGACTGAGTGGTATAAAAGAAGAGTCAAAGACTGCTTATTTAGCCCAAGCAGAAGGGTGAGGTTTATATACTACAGGAACTTGTTTATACCTGTGTTGGACTATTTTACGTATAGTAGATAAGAAGAAGTCCATAGAACTTCATAGAAGGATCATGTGGTCAGGATATAAACAGAGCCCAGTGGCATAAGAAGCTCTTATCTATGACATCAGGTGCTTACTGATTGTCTAGTAATCTGAATAGTGTAAGCGGCCCATGTGGCAATGTAAGGGCCTAGAATTCCAGTAATAGGAAAGGAATCAGCAAAGAGAATACTGGATATTCTCAACAGCCCACTTATCACCTTTGTAAAATGGGTAAAGACCTTTGGATACTGTGCTACCTCAGAAGTCCCAAGCACCCTAAGGATCATGCTGATGATGACAATATTGGCAAGGCTCGTTCAAAAGCTCTCATCACCTCTGCATCATCATCCTAAGTTTGCAAACAGGGCATCCCCAAGGGAAATGCAAAACTACTGTAGGATCATCACGCTGTCAAGAAAATAATTAGCAATTCAATTAAATTTTGCTGGCCCTATCATACAACTTGAACTTACGGCCAAAAGGTAACTTTTGTCATCACTGCCTCTACACTTCTCAGTCAATATATTTTCAACCTCCCAAACACACAAACTGTCCAACTCATGTTTCACATCCAGTATGTATCATTGGTAAGACCTCGATGGGATTAAAAAAGAGCTTGATCCTGTCCAGGAAGGTGCGCCACAGATCCCAAAAGAACAGACGCTCGGTCGAAGGTGCGAGCTCTGTGTGAGCAAGATATCAACCAGAATGTTGTAGAAGACCAAGTACTCAGGACGCGTGCTCTGGAATTACCTTGCGCAGGTTCCAGTTTACCATTTGGAGGGGTTTTTTTGGCACCAGCCTGAGGGTGGTGGTATGTCAGATTGAGACATGGTATTGTGAAGAATGGATTGCAATGAGAACAGGTCACTCACAGCTCGCTGACGGTGAGAAGAAGACTATGAAATACAGACAAGAAACTCGGCAGGTTTTTGTATCTTACAGACTGCCAGTCGATCTGCCAGAGAACGCGACGGGGAGCTAGAAAACGCCAACAGGCTGAGAAGCCAGAGCGCTTCTATCGCTGGAATGAGGGAATTTGCAGAGGCTAGGCCTTAATCAAGGTGCTATGCCAGATCGTTGCTGGAAGAGTTGTATTGATGCGGTCATTTACGGTGATTCGGCTGAGTCGTCAAAAGAGCATCATCCACGCAACTGCCTTCCCACGCCTCTTTGGACACTGGAGGCTGATCTCGCCCAATCGCCGATAGTCTGGTGACCAGTTCACTGTATGCTGGGCTGTGACACAAGGCAAGATGATCTGATCACCAACACGAATCCGCTATCTCTCACTGTCCTTCGCTCCAACCACCCATTGACATACCTACCATCGTTCACTCAATAGTTTTCTTCAAGGGGATTCTTAAAGACGTAGATAATTAAAACCGGTGATGGTAGCACTAGCAATGATTATGATAAATGCACCTGAACTCGTTCCTTGTGTATGTAGGTCCCGTCTCAGCAATTCGACAACTTCACTTTGGTCCATCCTTTCTTCTTAGGCTATGCGTCACGATTCGGTGAGATCATCACGTAGTTTCCAGCCATTCTGCTCCAGACGCACAATCCCTCTTTCTGGATGTAGATGTCAGCACGGTGCTCTCAGGGTGACGATGGACGTGTTTAAGTCGTCTTCCCGTATCTCGATGCAAGGTGGAAAGTTGGTAGCGAAGGTCCTGAATTTCTGAGCCTGATGGATATAGATAAGAGAAAAAGCGAGTCGTTTATCTTAATTTGATTATCGGCCGCACGTTGAGACAGGGCGAGTTTGTCATGCAAATCCTGGACAGAAATCTCGCTCAGGACATTTATTAGATGTAATAGATACCATCCACAGTATCGATGACCTGCATATCCCTGCTGAAGGATTGAAACGCGGAATTAGACGTTGGACAGCATATTCCTATACTACTACGTTCAGATGGTACAGGGAATTCAAATACCGTTGCCATGGACCAGACCATATCCCCGGCCGTAAGAATGACTTAAGTAGACTGTAAGAAATAATGGGTGCGACATCCCAAAGTTGACCCTCTAAGCCAATAACTATGTCTTGCATTCAGCACACACCCATATAACGGTGACAGAGGAACTTCTCGTACCCTTATGTTGGCACTACTGTACTTCAATCGTCTTGACGCTCTCTGTCAACTCAGAAAGCGACACCTCCTCCCGGATCTGGATCATAATCAAGCTGTCCGTCGCAACCCGCTTATACTCCATCAGCGACAATGGTTGGAACAAGAGTGCTCCGAACGGCTGCCTCAGACGAGCGATGAACCGAAGCGCCTGGGTAGTCTCATCAAGCTCGCCCGCGCCCTCTGCAAACTCCTGGCTGAGAAAAGAGCGGATCCATGGATGGACTAGCTGGAGCTTCTTCATCCCACTGAGGTCGTCTGCTGTTCGGATCTCGACGTCCCCGAAAGCGGACGTCGTGGTGCGGTATATACCGATCTTCGTCTCAGGGTCTGGACCAGAGATACAAACCAGGTCGGGAATCTGAAAAACGAGACCAGAAAGTCGAAGCCGATGGACAGCCATAGATGGTGTCGGAAGGCCGCAAAGGCGGCGGTATAGTGTTGTGAAACTGGAGTGATCAAGATGGGATGGCGAACGCAACCGTGTGACTGCGCGATCCATTTCCGTCGTCTCGATAGGTGGTGGGATGTGCAATGGGGTGACATCGGCATAGACAGTGAGGTCAGCTGGCAGGCAGCTATTATACCGACCAGCGCACCCAGTCCAGGCGAGGATTGACACGTCACCGGATCCTGACAAAATATGTTCCAGGAACCGACCGACGGCACGGTTACCCTCTCCGTACATCACCGGAATGGAAGCGTCAAAGATGCCGAGTAACGAGTAAGCAATGTCCTCTGGTTCGGTCGTTTCGCGTGTAGAAGCAAGGGAAAGCTTCTCGCGAATTCTACCCAGTCCAGGTTGAAGCAACGCCAACTCCTGTGACGAAACATCTGAGACTGGCTCCATCTCCTCAATTATCATAGGACAGTCCTTGTGATTAAACATCTCCAAGTCGAGGTATGGCTTCCAGTCTTCAGTATAGAATTGGACTGTCTTGGCGGCAAGGTATT